>JADRCH010000100.1:1975195-1996182 GCA_019843965.1 Rhynchomys soricoides | reverse complement strand
ATCTATCTATCTATCTATCTATCTATCTATCTATCTATCTATCTATCATCTATCCATCCATTTATCTGCCTACTTACCCAGCTATCCATTTATCTATCTATCCATCCATCACCTATCTGTCCATCCATCATCTGTCTGTCTGTTTGTCTGTCTGTCTATCTATCTATCATTTATTTATTTGTGTGTGTGTGGTACATCAGTGTATGCAAGTGTTCATATGGACGTGTAAGCTCTGATCAGGTGTGTGGAAGCTAGAGGAAGCTGTCAGTCTCCTGGTCTATTACTCTTCACTTTGTCCTCTTCAGACAAGATCTCTCACTGAACCTGGAGCTTGCTGCTTTTTGGACAGCCTGGTGAGCAAGCCTGTGGAATCCTATTGTCTGTGCCCTCCACCCAGTGCTGGGATTACAGGTATGCAAGGCCTTGCCAGGTATTTACGTGGGTAATTCCAATCCTTCTGCTCAAAGAGTTAGCTCCTTTATCCCTGGAGCCCTCACCTAGCCACCAAGAGTCTATCCTTTTGATCCCATTATCACATGACTTGGAGAATCAGCTACATGGACTCTGAGAGACAAGCTTTATATGATCACTTGCTCAGAGACTTGCTCCCTTGGGAATTCCATACACCTTGGCTATGTGTGATGTGTCTGCTTCCTGGTAATTTTCATGCTAACACAAGCCTGTTTGTGGAAGAAAGAACAAGAATCCAGACTGAGCTCTTAAGAGCTGTTCCCTCCCTATCATGAAGTGTCTCTTAAAAGTGAACCTCCATCACCTCAGAAAAGCTTTCCACTAAAAGATAATTAATTTAGAAGGAAAAAAAAAACCATGTGTAGGACCCAGAACAAAAGGAAGGAAGCTGTATCCACATGAGCCCTTGCCACACTTGGCTCTATAGGAGTATGAGACATGCAGCCACTGTGCATATAATTGAATTTACATGGCAAAAATAATATTCATTCTCTTTACGCTTTAGAGACACTGCTTTAAAATTATTTCTAACATAAAGCCATTCTCCCCAGCCCTCATCTCCTGCTCTCTTTTGCTTCCATTCTCGCCACAAATTACTCTTAAGTCGGGTCCGAACAATGAATGAAAAAGAGTCTGTGTCCTTAAAGACCATGTGGGACACTGAGCTGATAAGCATTCTCCTTTGCAAAGCATTTCTCCATTCACCAAAATTCCTCAGTAAAGATCACCCAGAAATGATTTCTGTTCCTCCAAGTATCTCATTGAAAGGTCATAGACGCGTGGAAATACAGATGAGTGTGTCTGATACCCTAAGGAAAAACAAATATGTAGGTAAAGTGGCCTTCTCCCTGGTTAATCACACTTACTGGGGTGTGATGGTCTCATCCTTGGAAGGGGAGCTTTGGCTCAGGATATATGTGAGTCTCACAGAGATAAGCCCTCAGCTTATTAGTATCTGCCACTGCGTTTGGGAAGGACTTCCTCACAAGGGGTTCATTTCATCCTGCTTCACTCACTGGAGCACACCATGCCTTGACATCAATTTCCTGTCTGACACATATTGTCAAGATGTGAGGCTCATCTATCTGAGCACTGTGGGAGATGTACCACCATCCTCTAAGCATCCAGAGACTGGGAAGGTTCAGGGTTGGAAGGAGAGGTTATAATGGAGGGGTGAAGAGATAGGGTGCCAGGGAACACTGGGTGGGCTTCATCTCACTGCCTGGACAGGTAGACAGCAGGATTGCCCCCAGCCCTGGACGTATGTAAATAACATGAGGATTTGCTGGGTTAGAATGGGAACAAGGGTCAGTTAACAAAAGTCACACCAGAATGCACTAGACCCCGGGAAAATGGTGACCACGCCATTTTGCTTGGTTATCAGTCATATTCCTCACTGTTGGCACCAATCCCTGATGACAAGAAGCAACTTAAGTGAAAGATTTGCTTTGGCTCACACTTCCAGGGGACACAGTTCATCATGACAAGGAAGGAGCCAGACATGGTTGGTCACATTGTCTCTGTAGTCAGAAAGCAGGGGTGATGGATGCTGGTGCTCAGCTCACTCTCTCCTGGGTAGTTCTACTGACTCCCCACCCTACCAATGGCCCCACTCACATCCAAGGTGGGTCTACCTTCTTTAGTTAAGCCTTTCCAGAAATACTCAGAGTGGGGTTTCCATGGTGATTGGGCATTAAATCAATTTGAAAATACTATCAGAGCGACTGCTCTTGCTGTTCCTGGCCCCTCCATCCTCCTGCCTCTTCTTCATCTGCAGATAGGTATTCAGTCAACACACCCTTAACTAAATGCAGGAGGATGATCACATAATTAACATGAAGCAGGGCCGGGCTGGCATTAGGGAATCAATGATCAGTGCTTGAGGCAAGAGATAGCCACGGTGGAGTGATGGAACTGTGCTACCCTCAGAACAGGCTATTGACTGGTGAATGTCTAAGCTTAGAGCTGTCAGAGAAGGCTGTCTGGAGGTGGTGCCAACATGATGCCACCTTTTGAGAAACACATATAGATCCTGTTCATTCATTTAACCAACCCATCTATGCTGAGTCTCCAGAATATGTATAGAAGCAAATATTACAGACATATGAAAACACAGAAGAGTGCAAAGATCATGGGTATGATGACAGAGTCATATGAACTGTCACCAACACAGCGTCACCTGTAATAAAGTCTCCAGCTGCCCTGGTTAAATTTCTATTGCTGTGATAAACACCATGACCTAAAGAGACAAAGAGAGAAAAATCGTTTATTTTGCTGTATATCTTGTAGCTCTTCATTGAGGTTAGTCAATGCAGGAACCTGGAGTCAGAAAATGAAGCTGAGACCATAAAGTAGTTCTGTTTACTGGTTTTTACCTGAGTGGTATAAGTTTGCTTTATTAAACCACCCGGGACCACCAGCTCAAGGATATCTCCATTCACAGTGGGCTGGTATGATTTCATACCAATCCTAAATGAAGATGACACAGAGGCTTACCTGTAGCCAACCTTAAGGAGGCATTTTCTCAATTAAAATTCCCTTTTCTCTGATACCCTAGCTGGTGTCAAGTTGACAATAAATAGCCAACACACCATTGTTCATGGGGGCTTTGATGTTTTCCAGGCAAGGACAGTTAGTGCACATTCATCCTCATTGGAATTTTACACATCAGTGGGGAAAGAGTGGGCGAATATAGGCCTCATGGTTAGGTGGTAATAACTTGAGCATATGTTTGGCTCCAGGCCCTTCTGTACAGGATCTTAGCAACTATGCAAAGACACCTAATTTGTACCAAGTGGGTACCAGGCTGGTTTGGGGGACTAAACCCATTCCTGAGACATAGAGTACACCAAATGTTGAATCTGGAGAACGCATTCTCTGTTGAGAACTGTAGAAGTAAGCCAAAACCCCATGCAAAATGTCTCAGGTTGGGAAGGCATCTTAGATGGTTAAGTGTTTAATTAACCAGGACAGACAGGAGTTCAGTCCCCAAAACCCACATAAAAACCCCAGGTTGGGTGGTGCGTGCTTGCAATCCCAGAGCTGGGAAGGCAGATGCAGGAAGATCCCTGGGATTTGACTTCCAGCCAGCATTGCCTAACTAGCAAGTTATGGAAAAGAGATAGAGATAGAGATAGAGATAGAGTTAGAGATGAGAGAGAGACAGAGAGAGAGAGAGAGAGAGAGAGAGAGAACAGAAACTTAAGGAATGACACCTGAGGTTTTCACCTGGTCTCTACATCCACTTCCAGACACATACATACAAACAACAAACACCACACAAACAAAACCCCAACTGCTCAATGAAGTAGAGACTGTGTCAATTCCTAACCTCTAGCTAAGAAAGCAGGCTTAGAGACAAGCATTTTGGGGTTGTTCAGAATCAGGCTCAGAACTGGTAGGTTTAGGGCTTGAATTCTGTCTGGTGGGTTACTCATTTCTCCCATGGCAGTGACAAAAGGCTTGGCATGAGTGAGGTAAAGGGACAAGATGACCATGGCTTACAGTTTGAAGAAGCACAGTCCAGAAATATAGTACCCGTGTGTGCTGTGCTCTGCATAAGCATGGTCTCAGTCCATCAAAATTTCAGGGAAGTCAAGGCAGGACCTCAAAGCAGCTGAAAATTCCAAATTAAATGGACAAACTTCTTAAAACTTACAAGTTAAAAGAAGACTTGAAATAAATGCCAGTAGAAATCTGACATATGCTTCTCGTGTCTCAGCCCACCAAGGAGTGTGAGAATCAAGAGCAGGTCTTCTCATTTATGAGCAGGCCATCCCGCAGACCACCACACACATACTGCTTAATAGCCACGCATTCCAGGCAAATGGCTACCAGCTTGAGCGCTCTGCTAGAAAGACTTGGTGCTGCAATGGCATCCCCAAGCCTGTAAAAATGTACTTCTGGCTACAAAACAGCACTTGACACTTTGCATAATGAAACTGAATGCTTAACTTCTGGGGCTAACACACCTGCACCCTCAGATGGGTCTGGAACACAAGGGAGTAGATACTATGCCTTCCCAGGAAGGGTTTGGCTTCCAAACAATCCAGAGGCCCAAGCCAACCTCCTCTGTCGGGGGAAGCTCCCTGCAGCTGAAAGCAGAGAACCTTTTGCTTGGCTTCTGTTATTACCCTTGTTCAGGTTTTTGTATTTCCCCCCCCCACCCCCCCACCCCCGCCGCTTAACTCATCAAGACCCACAAACAAGCAGGCGACCAAGTCTTGCATCCCATTCAGTGGCATGGTACCCCAGGCCTACATTTTCTGTATCAAGGTTGTTTCCTTAGGAAGCCGTCCAGATGCAGGTCTATGGGGGTCCAGGGGATGCACAGTTTTAAGGTTTTGGAGATGGGATGCCAAATCGCCCTCCAGGAGAGCAGAATCATTTCATCCTTCTGCAGCCCGGTGTGTGGGGCTGAGCGCCCTACGGCCTCTGCTGCTCAGGGCCCTATTCTATCTTCGCGTATTTCGCCATTTGAGCACCAGAGTATCATTCCTCTCCTCTGCAGGGGTGGACAGAGATGGCGGGTGCTGGCACTCTCCTTTCCACAGGTGTTACACTTCGATTATGCTGCTCAGATGTATGGGAGGTCGAAGGCAACTCCAGTCACACCCTACCCTGCCTGCCCATGACTCTGAGAGTTCATCAACCCAAGCTCTCTAAGACACTAGGCTCCTCAAGTTCCCTGCTCCACTAGCCTCTCCATCCCTAGTACCATTTTCCTGGCAGCTGCCACTGTAGTGGACAGCTTTCCTGGGCGGGGCAACGTTTCAGAGAGAGCTCTGGAGCCTCACGCAGTGAGTTTTAGCAGCTCACTGCAGAAGGGCTTCATTCAGAGGCAGGCAGTCCGTTTCCATGGATTATGGGCTCTGGGGGTCTTTGGAAATGAAGCTTCCATTCGGTTCACTCAGGACACTGCAGAGCTGCAGCAACATTCTCAGGCAAACAGCTTTTCTTCTTTATTGGCCTCCGAATTTTATTATTGTTTAGGGGGAGGCTGCGTTGGAATCCACAAGTCAGAAGCAGGGGAATAGAGAGGACTAAGCCAGTCTGCAAGGTTGTCATTTTCCCGGAGACAGAGAGGTGATGGAACTGCACGCGTCCGGTTTATGCTACCTACTCCCACCAGGTGGCTAATCTCCACACTGTTCCTGCGAGCACGTTATTAATAATAATAGCCGCTGTGCTCCAGAGAAGCACAGTGTGCACCAGACCCTCAGCTGGGAGTTAGTGGAAAGCTTTTGGAAAAATCCTCCAGGCATGATGAGACATGAGCCACCCACACTGCACATATAAAGAAACTGAGGCCTGGGACAGGTGCCTTGTTGCCCTCACCAGGAAGTCTGATCAGGGGATTGGTGAAGGGGACAGAGGCTCAAGTTCAGCTCAACGCTTGAGGATAAGAAGCTGTATTTTACTAAGGCTCTGTGAGGGGGAGGGGTGGGGAGGAAGAGAGGGGTGTCAGTGTGTGTAGGGAGAGGGAAGAGATGTGTAGGGGGAAGTGGGAAGTGTGTTAGCTCTGCAGAAACATCTGGAGGCCAGAGGCTGATATTCCATGCTTTCCATGTGTTTTTCTGATTTTTAAATTTACATAAATATTTATTTACATATTTAATATGTGTGGGTTTTTTTACCTATATATTATGATGTGCATCATATACATGCAGTATCTGCAGAGGTCAGAAGAAGGCATCAGATCCCTGGAACTGGAGTTAGAGGTAGCTGTGAGCCACTATGTGGGTGCTGGAACCCGAACCCTGGTTCTCTGAAAGAGCAAGTGTTGTTCACAGCTGAGCTGTCTCTCCATCCCCCACCTTATTTCCAGAGGCAGTTTTTTGCTAAACCTGAAGCTCACAGGTTCAAATGGACAGAATGGCCAGCCCAGGGATCACCCTGCTTCCACAGACCAGGAGCTGGGATGACGTATGCACAGCTATCTATGTTCAGCTTTATCTGTCAGTATGATCTCAAGTCCTCATGCAGGGCTGGCAAGCTCCTTCTCCATGAGCCACCTCCCAGTCCCTTGATTATGCTCCTGTTTCCCTTAAGATTCACATGCCCAGTGCTGTTTCTCAGGCACCTTATCCGTCATTTCGAAGCTAGTGAGGAAATCACCTGTGATTTGGACCCCTGCTTCAAGGATGCTTTAAGTCCCCTTTCCCTTTCAGCAGCACAGCTCCTGTTCTCCTACGGAGAAACTCAACAGTGTCTGTGAAGGATTATTTCAGTGTGGCTATGCCACCATTATCTTGCTGGCCCGGGTGGGCATGAGAATTGTTCTTTCTGTCTGTCAGTGTGGGGATCCCGCCACCACCAAGGCTGTAACATCCCTGCTATATGGTGTGTGAAAATAAAGGTGTTTTCCTAAATAGGGAATTCCTGCTGGTTGCGTGTTTGTCTGGGACATGGAGGGGATTATTTACCTACCATTAGAATGTGAATGCTTTATCTGGCTCTTATTTTTTTTTTTTTCTGCTACTGGTTTGCCTGTAGCACAAATCATATTAAATGTGTGGACCATTATGCCATGCATCCATTGAATTGTATACCAAACTGACATAATATAATACAAACAGGGAAACATCAGTCTGAAGCAATTTGACAAGGGACCTCTCTGTTCTCAACCTCTTGCTCTTACACGGTTCCGATGGAAAGAAGTAACTCCAGAGAACCGGGGACTGCTTGGCTCTCCTGCATCCGTGCCTGGATCACTGTAGAATTTACAGCACAAACTTAGAGAAGTATTTCAAAGCCACTATGATGATTTCTTTGTAAAGCAGGTTCTCCACAATCAAACACTCACACACCGCATGCACCCTTTCCTCCTCCTGCACCTTCCCGCCCTGGAGTGAGACTTCTGTGACCCCCCCCCCCCCACTGAAACCCTCCTAGTGCCACCTTCCCTTTGTTTCCTGTTCTATTTATTTGCAGCATTTAATGCATTAACATTCCCTTGCAGAGACACCAGAAAGCAATCTCCCTTCTTTAATAATGAATATGTTTAGCATGGGAATGTTGGTGCTCCTGTGTCCATTGCCTCTAATAGGTGGGAAAGAAGAGAAGAAATAGATACCCTCTCATTGAACACTTGCTTGGAGCCCTAGTTACACGCTCACACACACATATGTGTGGGTACATATACATGTGCACATATATATCATAGGTAGAAGCACACACATATATATATATATATACACACACACATATGTATATTATATATTATACTGTACATTAAGCACAAGTCTTCTAATATATCTTTGTTTTGTTTAGGGACAGAGTCTCATACGGCTTGGCCAGCTTTGCTCGAGCACTACATAGCCTAGGAGAACCTTGAACTTCTGACACTCCTGCTTCTGCTTCCCAAGCATAGGCTTGGGACCATAGGCTTCACCACCATGCCTGGTTTACATGGTGGTGGGGGAAGAACATAGAGGTTTGTGCATAGTACGCAATCATTCTACCATCTGAGATACATCCTCTGTTCAAACATCTTCTACTGTGATTTGTATAATATGCTCATGGCAGTGGCCTAAAGAAACTTGTGTTCTTCTCATGGAAAACAAGAATGCTTCCCAAGCAACCCGCACATGTCTGCGTTTGGTTGTTTGAGTATTCGCTTGGATCAGTGTTTTCCTCTGGCTGTTGACCATTTTCAACTCTTGCCACGAAGTAACTAAAATCACATATTGCAGAGGATTTGATTCATTATGAATGTAAATGGTTTCCTTGAGCCTTTGGTGGAGAGAGAGGGAGGGAGAGAGAGAGAGAGAGAGGGAGAGAGGGAGGGAGGGAGAGAGAGAGAGAGAGAGAGAGAGAGAGAGAGAGAATATGAATCATATCTAGGGCACATCACTCTGAATTTGAGTTATTGTAATTGTCTTCTTACCAGTTCAATTTCCTATTGATTATGAAATTATAGAGTGCTGTTGGTGACTAGAGAGTTATTCCAGAGTGCAAAGGGAAGGAAACTGCACAGAACCTGCAGGTGAGTGGGGCCAGAGTTTATGTAGTTGGTTTGGGATGAGAAGCGACAGGGGTCCTATCCAGCACCAGCAGAGAGGTCTGTGGGAGACTGACAGTCAGGCATGGCTGTCACTGTCATGCACGGCCAAGAACTTGATGGCAAGAAATAGTGTTCATGGACCAGAATTCCTAAGAACCCAGCCTCTGCAGAGTCAGGAAATATAGTTTCCAGAATTATTTTTTCTGATCTCTGTGATATAGATTATACCGAGTGTTCACTCGTGGATGTGGATGCCTTTGAGCATAGATATGGTCGAAACAGTACACATGGCTTCAGTGAGCCATTCTGCAGGGGGAGCAGCCTTCAGCACACTAGTGGCTTGGGATATCTCTCTCCCTTTCCCTCATCCTCCCTCACCCCTGTGTGTGTGTGTGTGTGTGTGTGTGTGTGTGTGTGTGTGTGTGTGTATGCTTGCAGTACATGTAGAAATCAGGATAACTCAGGCTGTCATTCCTCTGGTGTCCTTTATCGTTTGTTTGAGACACAGAGATCTACCGGCACCATGCCTCCCCTTATGTGGGCTCTGAGAATTGAACTCAGTTTCTCAGGCTTGCAAGGCAAACACTTACCCAGCTGAGAAGACTCCCCAGTTCCAGTTTGGGAATCTCTTCCTTCCATTTTGCTTTGCAGCCTTAAGGAAGCAAACTTCGAAACAGTGCCACACATCTAGATTTCAGAAGCCGTTGCAACAGAAGAGGAGACGTGAGCCCAAATGCTCCTCCCAACCTGGATGCTCCTCCCAACCTGGTTGCTCCGCCCAACCTGGATGCTCCTCCCAACCTGGTTGCTCCGCCCAACCTGAGTAGAACCTAGTCCTCACTGTCTCCAGCCTTCTTTAGAGTTTGGCACATTAGGTTGTACTTAAGATGCTCTGTGTAGAATCAATGAAGAAATGAAGGTTTCCTGGCATGTGGGTGGTATTTAAACTGCCCGAGCCATGATTTTATGGAGAGAAAACAAACACTACAGTCCTTTTCCAGGGCTGTGTGTTCCTAGCTGTGGCATCATGGTACAATGAAGGTACTTATTCATTCCGTCGGGCTGAGCATGACTTTTTAAATGTGTCTATAAAGAACAGTTTTCCAGTTTAATCACAGCGGAATCCCCTTCGTATGTGCCCTTATCTTTGACCGCGCTTTCTTCCCGGTGGCTCTGCCTGGGTTTTATGACCCTTCCACACATAATAAAGCATCTAAACAACTTCTCCATGTCAACTCCAATGAATTCTAAAAATGCAACAGTTGTTACCCTCCTCCGAGTGCAGCTTACAGCTAGGGGCTTTCTTTCCACAAGGCTGAAACAGATCCCGTAGTAAACTGTTTCTTCCCAAGACCTGGCCATCCTGCATAGCTTAAAAATCCAGAGAAAGGAGCAACCAAGATATTCTGAGGACAGTTTCTCTTAAGTTTTCCACTATCAAGATACAGTTACTGCCTCCCCACACCTCCTAAAATTAAACTGCTAATATGAAACAGGTTCTGTTTGGTGTAGAACAGTAGACTAGGGCCATAAACCAGATTATGGATGTTAATTTAAGTACTAATTTAAAAGGAAGACAGGTAAGTTAAAGCAGGTTCAGCTAAGTGGCTAAAGGAAGAGAACCCTAGATAATGCAGTGGTCTATTCCCTAAAGCCATCAGTGTCAATGGAAATACATGAGCATCAGCTCATCTCAGTGCAAGCCCAGCTTCAATTGTCTCAAACCCTTATAGGTTGCCCCTGTGTGTGTCAAATCATTCTCTGAAGCACCATGGCTGTCCTGTGGTGGTCCACTCCCAGCATCTATTCAGACAGAACTTATTGGATCCATTCCACAAGGCAACCATAATAAACATTAGAGCAGTAACCCTTCTTATAGTCCAGATGTGAAGGCTCAGCAATGGATCCTATGTATAGATGATCTTCCCATCAAGGGCAGTGCTTCCTGAGACCAATGGGCTCACCTATACAGCTAGAGGTCTCTCTCCTTCCAAATCATAATATCCCCATTTGGAGCCCCACACAGCACATTCCTTCCCTAAATCCATAATCCACGTCTTCCCTGAAACCTCCACCTCCTCCTGTCTATCTCCTGAGAGGTAGGTACCACCCACCGTGAGTGTAAAGGTTTCTAGGGACTTTATGGCTTAGAGCCTTGGAGTTTCTCATTGTTTGGCAGCATTCACAATAAAAGTAATTGAAGGAAGGAAAGAATTTTGACTCAAAGATGGTACAGTCCACCATGGAGAGGAAGACATGACGGTATGTGTGCAACATGGCCTCAGCTGGTCATGTTGGATATCCAGTCAGAAGCAGAGATAATGAATGCTGATATTCAGCTCACTTATTCTTTTCTGCTTAGGTATGTGATGGTGCTGCCCATATTCATGGTAAGAGTTCCTTCCTCTGTTAAACCTCTTGGGAAATACTCCTAAAGACACATCCATTCAGATGCTGGCCTTCTAGATGGTTGCAAATCCCATCATGTTGACAATGAAGATTAATCCTCAGTGAGGTCCTGAATCAGGATTGATTCAAGATACAGGGTTGCTGGAGAGGGCTCTTGGGTCTCCTTGTCCCTTTATCGCAAATAGCAGGCTGTCGTGGGTATGAAGGAAGTTAATGTTGAGATAGACTCCTGATCCCAGGCTGAGGTGGGAGAGGGAGCAGCATGCGAACAGTAAAGTGGTAAAGTCGTTGGCTGCTGAGAAGAACAGAAGGCTGATAAACAAGGCAGCTGCCAGCATGGTGTTCATTCTGTCCCTTTCTAGATTTAACCACTGACAAAGTCTTTGAGAAAATCTGATCATGCCTAACAGGATTGTCCTGGCTGTATGGACATGTGGGTGGGTAATCCTGAGGACAGAAAGTAGGCTTGAAATTTACACTCTGCAGTCCAGGAACATCATGAGATGGGAACTGTTTGCACAGGGGTGGCCTCCCACATTCGTGAGGTTAATAGGAATCTCTGCCACTCCTGAGGGTCCTTCTTGTGGCTCCATCTCAGGGTCTTCTCTGCTCCAGGATTCTCCTGAGAACCTTGCTTGCTTCTGCTGAGCATCTTCTTTGGATTTCTGCTCAATGTTGCTGCTGTAAAGGATTTCCCATTCTGAGAGCCAGCTCCTGACAGTCTGCCTTCATGTCTTTTCCTGCAGTAGGAAGGAGAGGAATAGTTTCAGTCACAACTCACAATTATCAAACAAGGAGGCCTTTTGATGGAAGAGATGCCATGTGGAGAGCTGGTGCATTCTGGGGTATATATCACAATAAGAAAGTGTTCAAGTAGGTGAACCCGGTGAAGACCAGCCCACAGGGCCCTCAGCTACCTGGGTCTGCCACCACACTGTACAGAGATGGAAGTACTAACCTGCTATTTTATTAATGTTCTCCATTAGCCTTGTCAACCCCACCACCACCTCCACCACCCCATTCATCCGCAGATTACCTCCCTGAAGGAGAGTAGCACCTTTTTATGGGCCTCTAATACTTCAGAGGATGAAACTAAGTCCCTAAGTACTAGGTACAAACACGCATCCTGTTGTTCTGAATAGTCACCCACCTCGAATGAGGCTCAGAGGAGAAATGATAATTGAAGAAAATATCGATCGGTGTATATTTATATCTCTACTTCCATAGCATTTTAATAGATCAGAACTCAGCTGTCACTTTTCATGAAGTACTCAAATTAAAGACTTAGTTTGTGTGCTGTGAGATCGAGAGGAAACTAGGCTTTTACACCTCCAAATCCTTCTGGGGGTGGGCTCCCTGTGGATGAGGAGAGGTCGCTCATCCACACTTCAGAATTAGAGCACACAGAGGCACTGAGAGTGAATGCTCAGACAAATAGAAGAGGAGAAAACCGCACTCCCTCTTGGGAAGCTGTTTCATTTCAGGAAAAATACAACATTCTTGTTGTCCCCGTGTCCAATGTGGCTTCAAAATTGAAAATACTTACTCACCATAGGCAGCTGGATCAGATCTTTGAGCTTTGAAACTCTCTATTCAGATTCAACAGAGTTCCCCCAAGATGAACACACACTCTTACTTTGGCTTTCAGTGACAGGGGCCCATCAGTGAGGGCTAATGACTTGATTATCTGATGGATCATCGCAAGGACCTTCCAGTGTTTTTTCAATCAGCTACACAGCCATGACCTTGCTGTTATACCTTGGCTTCTAATTGCTTTCCCTCATGCTGGATTTCTGGGTCAGTATCTAGAGGCAGGCAGCATCGGTCAGAAGCTCTCCATATAGACCTGCTTCAAGGAAGGTTTCAATTAGAAGCAGATTCCAGCCCAACCTCCTTACCTAAGAGACACTCCTCAACCCTCTTGATGTCTCCATCAATTCAGTAAAGATAAACGTGACTTGTCCTTAATGACAGGTGGTGACATTTGAAGATCCAGCATTGGAGGGTCCCTGTGAAGATGTAATGCAATGGCAGATGCAGAGATCCTGAGAGCTTTAGACACAGGTTGGTTCCCTAGCATATCAGAAGCAAAATGAGAGAAATCCTGCACTGGCCTCTTTTTGGTGTAAAGGTTGGTCTGAGGAATATTTGTGCAAACTATGCATATAGTAGAATATCATTAGAAATCATTATATTGTTAGGCCATGTTCAGTGGATATCCCTGAGAGACCTGCACTTTTTTAAAAAAGGGAAACAGAGGAGTTGTTGATCTGGGGGAGACAGGGTGGAACTGGGGGGACTGGAAAGAGGGTAAACTGTAGTCAAGCTGTAATGTTTGAGAGAAGAATAAAAGATTTTTTTTTTTAAAAAAAAAAGAAACATATACGTTTGTGCACACATGCTTGTATGTATATGTGCGTGTACACACATGCGCACACACATATGTGGACTTTCCTGTAAGCATATAGACACACCTATCTCACAGCATGAATGTGGAGATCAGAGGACAAGCATGGGTGACAGTCCTCTCCATCCACCGTGAGATAAACTCTCCCTTGAGTTGTTGTTCATTGAAGCTTAAACTAGCCTAGCTGTCCAACAAGCTTGGGGGTAATTCTCCTGACTCCACCCCTCACCTTGCCTTAGTAGTGCAGGGCTTATAGCCACATAGAACCAAGCCGAGCCTTACATACTTTGTAGGGATTCAAACTCAAATTCTCACATCTACACAGTGCGTGCTTTGCCCATTGAGTCATTTCCCTTGATCCGCAAAAGTTCTCTAATTATAGAATCCATATTGATCTAAAATACAAGTAAGACACAAATCATTTGTATTTTCATTAACTTCCTTTGTTACAGAATACAACTGAAATGACAGCAACAGTAATGATTCTCCAGGTAGGCAGTGGCCATATGCACAGATGCTATTCCTCCCTTAGCTTATGACATCTGGGTGTTAGGATGTCACCATCCTCAGACAGGAAACTGAGACTTCAATGAAGATGCAGCATGTCCTCAAGGTCAGGGCTTGTGTCTGACTACAGAAGCCAATGTCTGCAGCCTTGCATTCTGGCTCATTCAGCAGCAGGAGCTTTACAGTCACATCGTTCCTAGAACCCCGCAGGTCACTGAGGAAAGGATGCTTGGGGCAATGTCTGAAGATGGAGAGTGAGGATGGGAATGAGGCTCCAAGCCTCGACCATGGTGGTCATGGTAATGGGAGCAATAACAAAAGCACTGCATAGCTGCATCATAAGCATACGTCACAGACCACAGGACACAACATTACATCACACCTATCATGTAAGGTGTCATATTTATCTCGATGTCTTATCCTGTTAATGTGACAAAATATACTGAGTAGAGCAGCAAATGGAGAAAATATTTACTTTTTGTCTATAGCTCAATGTTTCAATATCATTTTGGTGGTGAGGTCATGACAGCAGGAACTGGTAATGTGGCATCCACAGTGAAGAAGCAGAGAGCAATGAAAGCCTGCTGATGCTCAGCTCCCTCTTCCACATAAACAATCCAGGATCTTATCTAGGGAATGGTACCACCCACAGTAGGCTTTTCTAGGGAATAGTGCCACCCATAGTAGGCGTGTCTTTCAATATCAACTAACTTGAGATAATCCCTCATAGATACGTTTAAAAGCTTATCTTCAACGAGATTCCAGATTATGTCAAGTGGACAACAAACAGTTCCATCACATAACATATTCTGTACTACCTATAAGATAGAATACATATAGCATTAGCATTGGTATATGAATAGAATTACAATATGCCGTGACAACACACTCTATTTGTTATTTATAATGTAGTATAATATTATATCAGTATGAAGTATTAAAGGATTATACTATAGCAGTGTAATGTGGTATTTTGAAAGAGAAATGTTTCCTAAAGTCTTATGTATTTAGATACTTGGTCCTCATTAGTGGTAATATTTGGAAGGTTATGGAAACTTTAGGATGTAAAGAATTCTATTGGGGAAGTAGAGTTAGAAAGTATTATAGTCTCACTCCATTTGATGTTTCTCTCTCTCTCTCTCTCTCTCTCTCTCCTCTCTCTTTCTCCCTCTCTCCCTCTCTCTGCTCTGCTCCACTCTGCTCTCTGTATGGATGAAAATGTAATCAACTACCTTCCTGCTTCCCACAATGATGGACTCTATCTCTCTGGAACTGTAGGCTGGAATAAATCCATTGGGCTGTAAGTTCCCTTTGTGATAATGTTCTGTTGCAGTAAAATAGCATGGCATGCGGTTGGCAGACGGAGTATGCAACGTGAGCACATATAATGCACAGGATGACATCATATGTCATACACGTTAATGCTATATTACAAACAGCTTATATTACATGAAAGACAATAACAGCGGAGTATAATATAGTCAGGGTCACCGTCATCACAGGTCAATGAGTTCCCTGAACCTGCTCATTTCCATCCAGTCTCACAGTTCTCACAAGGGCCTGAGTTTGTGTTAGAACAGACCACAGCCCTCTGCTCTGGCCAGTTGGTGTTTGCATGGTGGGAGACCTTCAGGCCCCTGCTATGGGAAGAACAAGGAGCTTCACCAGCCAACATCCCTCATCAGACCTCCAGTTGTGTGCACCGCCTGGAAGTGACCAGCAGCTTTTGGAAGATTTCAGAAAACAAGGCTGGGCTGACCCCTAAGCAGGTGACCTAAGGATTTGGATCTGGTTCCTGCAATGGTCTGTTATGTGTACTTGTCATCTGAAGTGGCTTGGCAAGAGGTGACAGGATGCACAAAGAGCTGTCTGCTTGCCTGGGACGTTCTCTTTGGGACCATTTTTTACATGTCAACTTCAGTGACTCTGTCTCTCTCATTCTTCTTGGTTGATGGTGAGTTGTCATGGCGGGAGTCTGCTTAGCACTGTGTGAATGTGGCCTTGTCACTTTAGCTACCTCAGGTTGATTCCTGATGCCATGGGCCTGGGATGTGGTGTTAGGCTCTTGCAAGCAAGCCTGGGGAGGTGGGTAAAGTTATTCATTGTTGTTCATGGTCTCCTACCTTTGATCATATGACTTTCTAAATCATGTGATCACACACAAAAATGATGTTTACCTACCCCACCCCTATGGAATATGACTATGTAGAGCTTGTGTTGTGTAAATTTCCTGGAGATCAAGGTTTATCATCCTTTAAGGGCACTAATTAAGTGGGAAGTTTAAGTGGGAACTCAAAACAGCTTCAGGAAATTCCTGAAACTGACCAGATAAACTAGACTCCTCCTGACTTGAGTAAACAAAATATGAGTGTCCTCCTCAAAGCAAAGGAAGCTTAGCTATAGAGCAAAATGCTTGAGACCTGTCCAGCTGCCTGAAAAAGTTAAGATCTACTGAGTCGCTTTTAAAGGACACTCCACAGCCTGTTGAGCTATCATCTGTAGGCAGTGCAGTGGGCTCCAGGTTCCCAACTTTTGTGAGCTGTCACCAATGCTGTGGTGGACTTTGGTAATGTAGCTGTCTTTCATCTGTAAGTACCTTCATCTATACTCCTGTAAATAACCCAATAAAACTCATTGGTTCATTAAGTTGGACTTTAGTGCTATCCATACTGGTGTTGGGATTCCTTTCTGGGCTCTGTAGACTTGTGAGTTGCATTTCCCTAGGTAAAGTTTTGTCACACATCAGCTTGTGCCAACTGAACTGTAGTATAGGGTAGAAAGACATTGAGCCAATTATGAGCTGAGATCTTCAAAGGAATTGCCAGTTCCTTAGACATTCTCAGATTCCTGTTGTTGATCACAAGCAGGTTATGCCTTGGGTGGCTGCAGTCCAAAGAGAAAGAAGAAGCACAAGGCAAGGACTTGACCTTGACCTTGACCACCAAAGGGCAACTCCACCTGACCTTCACCCTGAATCAGAGCTGCACTACTGAGCCCCAGGACAGCTCAGCCAAGCTGCAGACTACAGATATCCCAGAGGCCTGGGGACAGGGGGCTGGGGGGAGGTGTTTGTTCTTTTAGCCACTGAATCTGGGTGTGCTTTGCTATGCAGCATTTCAGCATGGTAGCTGATGAATACAGACCAGCAATAAAGAAAGAAATGTGCACACAAACAGCACCACCAACAAAAAAACAACCTGCCCTTTACTGTCTTATTGTCTAACACATGCAAGAGGATGTGATAGCCTTCTTGAATCTAGGAACCTCGAGTCTCAAATTATTGTCTGTCTAAGCTCAACATACTAAATAAGAAGTGGACTCATGGATGAACAGTGGCTTCAGGATGTGCAGTGGGTTGGCAGGTGCAGATTCTCACCATGCAAGCCTGACTCCACAAAGTTGTATCTGACCTTCACAGCACTCCCCTACCACAGACACACCAACACACTAGTGGTAAGTAGTTTAAAATGCTTCCCAATATTCCCAGCTTGGATCTGTAAAGTTTCACTCTTTGAAGACGCCTCTGACCCCATCCCTAGCATGTGGTATCTTCACCACACATCCCTAGCACAAGGCATTGGGGATTCCTACTTAACCCTGGCTTCACAGGTCACCAAAGGCCCCACTTAGAGGGCCACAACCACTACTATGCCATCACTCTACCCAAAACCATATTTGTAAAACCAAGAAAGTGAAATAAAACGGGACTGGAATGGAGGTGACTTGTTTGTTGCCTCTCACTTCTCTTCTCTTCCCTTGGATAGAGAAGACTGTCAGAAGAATGTACTTCAAGAGCTGTACTCTCCTACTGAACACAAATGCAGAGAAATTCTGTATATCTGTAAATGTTTCATGTGTCCCAGTCATATATAATTTATTACGTTGTGAAGCTGAGGCCTTCTCTGAATGAAAATTTTACTGTCAGAGCCTGGGGTACTTTCCTGCCATGATTTAAATCTCCCAATGTACTCGTAGCAAATAGCAGGGTTTTATGATGGCGTGTTTGTCCAAGAGGTCAGCTTTCAGCACAGTAGGAAATACCTTCCCCCTCCCAGCATGAAATTATTTCAAAGAGAAATATGTCTCCTGGGCTGAGTGTTGTGACAGACAATGCAGGTGCAGTCGCAGGCAGCATTGGTGTCTGTCTCTCAGGTAGGCACAGGGTGGCAGGCTGATCGTTCATCTAGAGATCTTGCATGGGGGGCTGCAGAGATGCAGTGTGAACCCTGGCTGCGCCTCAGTGTTTACAACTTTAACCCAAGGTCATGTTTATACGTGAGGAGGAAAGGGGGCGGCCTTATGTCAATATTCTTGGCCCGTATTTATTACCACATTACGTTTGGATGAAGATTCTATTTTCAATTGAAACCAGTCCTGCAATAGAACAAGGCAATAGCCGGTAGAAAGAGGAGCAGCCATCCTGGGCGAAGACATGGAGAAATCTAAGCAGCACTATAGAGATTTAGCAGCTACATTCAGCATCAGCATGAAGGTAAACAACTAGATCTATTCTGCTTACACAGGTTTGTTAGAGAAGGCTGTGCACTGGGAATGAGTGTACACACATGTATCTTGACCCCAGCCCTTTCTTAGCATCTCAGCTTCTCAGATCTCTAAAGAGGTTGTGGCCATCCATTCATCCATTCATCTATTTGTCCATCCACCTGTTTATTGAAATCTTAATTAGATTAGTTACCTATCCATGTCACCCATCCATCAGCCAATCTACTCTAAGTAAGTCTTCTATATTCACTAAAAGTGATTCCGCATACACGAAGATACAAGTCTGAGTCCATAACTTCAGGGTATATCGGTTAATGAAGAGGCATCTCAGTGCAGCCACTGTGGAAAGACCAAGGCCATGGGTGTTAACACACCTGAGGTTTACTCAGGAGACTAAGAAAAGACCACACACCAGGTGACTTAATCAAGAGGCATATACTTTATCACAATTCTGGAGGCCAGGGGTCCAAGATCTTGCTGGGTGCACACCCTCACCATCTGGCCTGAGGGCTGGCTTTAAGTGAAGCCTATTGAGCTGCTTCATCCCTCACAGTTCAATCATGGTGAGATAGAGAGGGAAGGGTCCTGGTGTCTCTCTGTCTTCCTATGAGTCCCATTGACTAGAGGCTTGTGCTAATAAGATCATTTAACCTTAATGAATACTTTGATTACATCTTCTTCAAATATATAAATGGAGAGGTTCGGCCTTCAACACCTAAGGTAGGAGTGACCATAATAAATGGTCACTAGCTTTCTAAAGGAGACTCATGGACAGAGATGGTGGAGGGGGTACAAGTGGGCTTTCAGCTGTGGCCTGGGTCCTGGGTGGCCTGGATAAGCACAGACCCTCTCACCACCACCACCCCCTCACACACACACGTAGTGAGAAAAGTTGTTTGTATCTAGTTGAAAGAAACCAAGTTCTTCGGTTTTCATTCCATTTAGAACCCCTTGTTTGCCCCCCTGAAGCATCCCTGCAGGTCCTCAGCCACACTCATTAAAGTTTTCTGATGCCATTCCCAATGCTTTCTCCAGGAGCTGGAGGCTTCAAACCTTAGAAGCTCAAAGTCTTGATTGGGGTGCTCCTCTCTCCTCATCCAGGTGTACACTGATGGCTTCTGATTTACGACCGCATTCCCTCTGAGACCATCCTAAGAGGAAGCTGTCTCCAGGGGAGGCTAAATTCGTTCCTGAGATCTGTGGAAACAGATTAAAACCGCATGCCTGATTCCTGAGAAAGTTGCAAGAGGCAGGGGGCCAGCCAGCGGCTGAACAGGAAGCCACATGGTATAGGAGCTGCACTCAGCACCCTGCCTTCAGGGAAGCAGGTGCATGCCCTCTGTCCTCAGAGCCACCTCTGCCCCTCCCGCTGTCCCTCCTGAGTTTATTAATTTGGCATCAAGCATAAGCGACCCTTCCTGGTGGTACACAAACTCTCTCTGCAGCATCCTGCATCTGCCCTCCTGTCTGTCACTCCAGCTGCCTTTTAGTGATGTTAAAAGAAATCTCAACTGTCACTCACATGGCCCATTCACTTTGTTCCCCGGCTGTGACACTCTTGTTACGTTTCTCTTATTGTTGTCACCGAACTCTTGTGAATTAGCATCCGCTGAATTTATACGTGCTCATTAGTCTGAATAAATTTAAAAGCTGCTGCTCCTGAGTTTTAAAACTGTAGCCAGGCTTCTCCTTGGGTATAATTGAGATATCTGAGAAAAATAAATTACAGTCTGACTCCCAGGTAGGCATTTTATGAGTTTAAAGTCAAGGGGTCTCTTTGTGGCCTCGTACAATCTATAAATATCCAGGGGTAGGGGAACTCAAATGATAAATCCCCCACAATCAATTCTTTTTCCCCTGTTTACATTGCTCCCCCTTCCTCCTCTCTCTCACACACGTCTGTGGGATATCAGAATTCACCGCTACCTGTGTCCAATGGTAATGCCTGTGAACCTAGCCACTTCATAGACTAGAGAGGGCGGAGCACAGGGTTTCCCCAACCCTACTCTATAGACAAAACCTTTCCAACTCACATGGGTGTAAGTGAAAAAAATAAAATGTGATTATCTGTCCCCAGTTCTCCAGACCTGGTCATCCCGACTCATTTCAAGTATCACATCGGATTTGAATGTTGAAGACCTTTGACCCTTCCTATAACAATGAGCTTGATATGAATTTGAAAGCTGTCTTGGTCTAGCCTCTACTTCAGACTACTGCCCCCTTGTGTGATGGTGCTGGATTTGTTTCTGTTCCAAGAGCAATACTCACCTTGTCATAGTTATGGTTCATACAATGTCATACAAGCAAAGATGGCTGTTGTACAAAGTTAGGTCAAGATCCTATAGAGCAGGTTTAGCCAGACTATCCATTCTCAAAGCTCTGGATGCCAGGCATCTTTGGCTATACTCAGCTAAAGAATGTTCACTTGAGAAACAGTAGTAGTTCAGAGCCAACCAAGGGACAGCCACAGTGGGGGATGCTAGGTATGGGACAATGAATGAGCTCTAAGCCAAATAACAAGCCAATGAGGCCAACACAAATGAAATCCAAAAACAGGGTGCACAGGTGAAGGTTGTATTAGCTAGGGATCTGGGGTGTTCCAAGAACAGGGAGCATTTGAATACATGTTCTCTAGAATACCATATAACCCTCCTGCAACAGAAAGAACTGCAAAGACTGAGAGTC
>JADRCH010000100.1:1908794-1975185 GCA_019843965.1 Rhynchomys soricoides | reverse complement strand
TATATGGTCTGTGGATGGTGTGGTGTGTGTTTGGTGTTCTGCATGTGTGTGTGTGGTTGTGTGTGTGGCGTGGTGTGTGTGGTGTGGTGTGTGTATGAGGGTCTGGTGTTGTTTGTGTGTATGTGTGTACTGTGTGTGTGGTTGCATGTGTTGTGTGTGTGTGTGTGGTTGCATGTGTTGTGTGTATGTGTGTGGTGGTGTGTGTATGTGTGGTGGTGTGTGTGTATATGGTGTATTGTGGTGTGTATGTATGTATGTGTGTGTGTGGTGTATGTGTGTGTGCAGCATTCTATGTATGTCTTGGTGCGTGTATATGTGTGGTATGTATCCTGTCGTGTATGTTTATGTGTGTGTAAGGGTATTCATCTTCCCTGGTCCCAGTTTTACACCATATTCTCCTGTTCCATTCTTGATTCTGCTGATAGCTGTGTGTCTTCAGGCAAAACTGTGACTTCACTCTCCCCAAGCCTAAGCTATTCCAAGTCCTTGTAGTATGTAGGACAGTGATCTGAGGGAGAGCAAGCCAGACCAAAGAGAGACCCGATTTCAAGACACATTAGAGATCCACAGTCCTAAAGCAGCACAGTATCAGCACAAAATAAACAAGTAGAGCCCCAGGATGGGAGAGAGCAGAGGTTTTCAACCTCCTAGCGCTGTGATCTCTTAGTACAATTCCACATGTTGTGGTGACCCCCGGCCATTAAAAAAATATTTTCATTGCTACTTCGTAACTGTGATTTTGCTACTATTATGAATCATTATGCAGTGTATCTGATATGAGAACCACTGCTCTAAGTAGAAGCTACTCAGATGTTCAGGCCTCTGGGCCCTGCACTGATCTGCTCTAAAAGTGTTAAAAATCACTGGTGAAGTTTCCCTAAGCTGTGATAGTCTGGAACTCACCCTGGTGCAGTGGCTCTCAACTTTCCTAATGCTGTGACCCTTTAATAGAGTTTTTCACACTGTGTTGATTCCCAACCACAAAATTATTTTCATTGCTGCTTCATAACTGTAATTTTTCTACACTTATGAATTGTAATGTAAATATCTGATATGCAAAATACCTGATATTCGATCTCCGCCCCACAGGTTGAGAACCACTGGAACAGCAGATCTATACAGAAGTCCATGCAATGACATCTCCAGATTTTAGGCAAAGCTACAAAAATATACACACTGGAGAAAAGACAACATCATCAACAAATGGTGCTAGGAAAACTGGGTTTGAACATGTAGAGGAATGCAATGCAGAGCCTTAGGTCTCAACACTACACAAAACCCAACCCCAGATGGATGGAATACCTCAAGGTAACATGAGATACCATGAAATTGCTAGAGGAGAAATCTGGAAGTACAGTTCAGCAGATAGGCTCAGGCAATGGCTTTCCCAATAGGACCCCAGTAGTGCAGGAGAGGTTAAGACCAATGGGACAAATGGGACTCAGGAAACGGAAAATCTTCTGTATAGCTAATGAAATGGTCCATCAAGTGAAGACGAAGTCCACAGAATGGGAGAAAATCATCATCAGCTGTACATCAGACAGAGAGCCAGTGTCTAGCATACACAAAGAACTAGAAAATCTGAACATAAAGAAAACAACACAGTCAAAAGCAGATGGTCGAGCCGAACAGAAAATTCTCAGCAGAAGAAAGGCAAATGCACAATATCCACTTTAAAAAGTATTCAATGCCATGAGCCATGAAAATGCACCTTCAAACTGTTGTCAGACTCTTTCTCACCCTAGTCAAAAAAGTGATCATGAGGAAATCAAGTCAACAGAACCTGAGAAGGCTAGGCTGATTCCATGACAGGCTTCAAATCGGCAGTTAAGGAGACTAGACCTAAATCTCGGTTTCTAAGAACTGGGCAATTCCAGGCAAATCCAGGCCCCAGAAGCTGCCCTGCCACCTGGCCTGAGGCAAGGACAATGGGTCAGCAGCAGTTTCCAGACTTCCTCAGCAGCAGTTTCTGATCTGCCTAGCAAGTTTCCAATCCCCACACCCCATTAGTAAAATGTCCATAGAGATGGACCCAACAGATTAGCATAGGGGTCACCTACCCTGGAATTCCCTAATATGCTTTAAATCAGGCCTGCAAGCTCACTTGGGTGTCTCTCTATCTGGGAAATGGGAAGACCCCAGCATGCTGGACTTCTGCAGAATAAAACACTCTTTGCGTTTATGTACTATTTGAGTCCAAGGTGTCATTCTTAAGCGGACCATGGAGCCTTACAATCCTTGTAAGGATGCAAGGGAAGAGGAGCCATGTGGACAGTGCAAACTGTTGCAGCTGTGACTTCCCTGCTGTGATGGACTGCACACTCTTGCACTGGAGCTAAAATAACCCTTCGGTAAGTTCCTCATGTCAGGTATTTTTGATAAAGCAAGAAGACAGGTAACTAACACAGCATTGGACCTGATAGGATCTTACTCTGAAAACATCATCTGGTAATGCAGAGCTTTTCCCGAAGGCAATCTGTGAGACTCAGTTTTTATTTCCTTAATTATTGAATCTTTTGTTAAATGTTTCAATGAAAAGTAATGTGCTGAATATTTGATTAAAAAACTAGAATTTTATGGCTAAGGGGAAAGATGAATGATACACGAGGTGTCCATATTTAACTAATTTGTGCTTTTAGGTCATTTCGTAACTTTCTGGAAGCCCAGGAAAACTGGAGGCATAATCAGCCATGAAATAGATCTTGCTGGAATTGTTGGGTCAGTACCCTAGGGTAAGTTAATATGTGGCTTTATAGTTTTTACAACGTAAGTTCTCACAGAGTTTTTACTGATGTTATTTTTGTTTTATTTCATTTTTGCTTCATTTTGTTTTTTTTTTTTCTGTTTTTTTTTGTTTTGTTTTGAGACAGGGTCTCACTATATAACTCAGCTGTCTGGGAACTCTCTGTGTAGACCAGGCTGACTTCAAACTCACAGGGATTCTTTTGTCTCTGCCTCGTGAGTGTTACAATGTTGCTTTCTACCCCACTGTTGTTAGCTAGTTTACGTCTGTATGCATGCACGTATACATGTATAGGCACACATAAAACAGGAGTGTAGAAAAGGGGCATTTTAAGGGGGACACTGACCCGTCAGAAGGGGGAAGGCTAAGACAATGAGTGTGGTCATATGTGAGTAAGGAACCGTGATATGTATGTACATTTTAAAAAATCATAATGAAACCATCATTTTGTGTGCTTACTGAAAAAATTCATTTTCAAAAGCATGCTCTAGCTAATTGGGAAACCAGCGAATGGTTTTGGAAATGAAGCTGTTGAAATTTAAAGCTCAGTGAATGGGCCCATTTTAAATAGAACACAAATTAACTGAAAACCGATGGCCACACAGATAAGCTATTAGAAAGGATCAGAACGTTTGAGCAGAAGATAAGACCGCAGAACTAGAAAGGAAACAGAAACCGGTTACAGGTTACAAACTGACAGCATGAAGAGAGAGCACTTGTGTCTGAGGCTGTGGAGAGCCCAGCAAAAGACTCATCCTGGAGACCTGTTGTGATTATGAAGAGCTTCAGATCGGTTTGAAGTAGAAGAATACAGTACCTCATATTGGAGTGACCCCTAACAATAAAAATATTTGGTTGCTACTTCCTAACTGTGATTTTGCTACTGTTATGAACCATAATGTAAATATTTTTGGAGATAGAGGTGTTTGCCAACATGGTCGCAACCCACAGGTTGAGAATTGCTGCTCTGGGGAGTATTTGTCAGAACGTGAAGAAAGCAAGCATTTAGAAGGCTAGACAAAAATAGCCCATCCTTCCTTATCCCTCTGCGCCCTCATGTTGGAGCTGTGAGGTTGTCACACTTGCAGGGAATTGGAGATCACCGACTGGTCCAGTTAAAAAGTGGTAGTATAGTTTCCCAGCACACCCACCACAGGCTCTGTACTTGGTCTCTGTGTCAGAAACTAGGCTTTGCTGCCTGGCAGCACCCCTGTTCAGAGACCAGTTTCACTTTTGGCCATCCCCCACTGCTGTGAGAACCGCAGCTGCTCAGAGCCACATGGGAGAACCCCAAAGCCCTCTCCCTCCCTGACAGTGCCATGGGCTTTGAGTTCTTTGTTTTCCTCTGGTGGCTAAGGCTTAAGGGAGAAGACGTTTCCACACTGCACGCAGTGAGTGCTCATGCAAGAAAAATTGGATTTAATTTGTAAGACAAGACACCGGAAAGCAGACAGGTGAAAAACAAGCCAAGGACTGTCCCTCCCGTGGTTGCTAGGAGAGAAACCTCCACCCCTCAGCCATCACTTCCTGCTTGCAGATCTAAATGCCATCAAGTGTGATCATTCCTCCATAGCTTCAATGTAAGGGCCTCTGAATTTTCAGTTTGACGAGCACACGGATAAGACTTATATATCTGTTTCTCAGTACAACGACGCCTGTGGGACTTGGAGGAGGGGACTTTTAAAAAAGGCCACACTGGAAGTATTAATACACATACAGCAGTAAAACATTCAGCTAAAATAGCAATACAACAGACTTCCGATGGGCCTCTTGAGGCATTAGAAGAAGCATCTTCATTCCACAGGCGTGTTCAGCCAGAGATAAATCAACTCCGCACTGCCGAAAAGAAATAGAAGCCTGCCATATCTTCTCTAAAGATTTGTAGGATGCCCAGTTTGGGGAGTGTTGGGGGGAGACTGCATGTTGTTTTTGAAACCGAGACTTGAATGTGGCTGTAACATTCACCACATTTACTTCAGTCTAGGGAGGCCATCTTAGCAAGCTTGAGGTTTCTTAAGGTCATTTCTCACCGAGGTGTCTGACTGCCTTTGACACATCCTCTTGCAGTGTGCGATCCTTTTGACACACGTAGTGGGTTCTTTGTATACCCCACGGTCATTTCCATCCGTATCTGTGCTTCTTATATGAAGTGAAATATGAGTGGACAGCAGGCAAGGGTCTGTCAAGTGCCAGAGGCTGAAAGAGTGGGCAGAAAGGGTCTATACGTATATACTTCTGGCTTACCAAGATGGCTCCGAGTGCTGGAGTAATGAGCAGGAGGAAGACACGTACACATAAAATTCCGAGTTCATCACTGCCCTCCACCATAGATAGTTTACTTAAAGAAGAAAAAAATGATGAATAAAGATCTTTAGAAGGAACACATGCAGTCAGGAAGGAGGTGTGTTGGGGTGTCCTGCAGGGGGAAAGTGGATATAATCAAGATACTCTGTAGAAGCTGCAGAGATGGCTCAGTGGTTAGGGACACTGGCTGCTCTCCCAGAGGAGCCAGGTTCAATTCTCAGCACCCACACTGAGGCTCACAATTACCTATCCAGTTCTAGGGGATTTGACGTCTTCTTCTGGTCTCAAAGGGCACCGCATGCATACAGTGCACAGATATATAGACAGGCACTTAAACATACACATAAAAAGAAAATATTGAATCTTTGAAAAGAAATCTAGAAGATACGTTTTACGCGTGTATGAAAACTTCAAAGAGTATGTTTTAAAATATTGTTTTTGTAAGAGAAAGTGATACGGAATTCATTACCAGTCACTACCAGGTGAGTCTTCTCTCAAGAAAGGTAGACTAGTTCATGATGCTAGGATGTCTAGAACTAGGTTATCCAAAACTTTCTAAGGTAGATTAAGGAGATACATGTCACTTAGAGCCCCCACATGTAGAATTTCGAAGGCACAGTGAGCCTGCATGTGAAAGAAGGCAGCATGGGTCCAGTTCTCTCACCTGTTGTCCATGACCAAGGCTGACCCACAAGCCCCTTCTGAGTCTCGCTGTCTAGGTCTGAGAAGCAAGGACACAAACCCATACTTCTAGATCACAGTCATGCACCCAACAGCAGTTTGCCAAGCAGTCTAAGATCTGAGACATCATTATTAGTACTGCCTTCCATAACTGCAAGTGGTCATGTCCCCCGATGACTGATGACTGCATGGGGCTCAGGGAGGCATCCTAGGTCAATTGGGGGTGGATTATTTATTTGGAATTATGCCGAAAGAAAAAAAAAAAAAAACAATGCAAAGCAAAGGAATGGCATTAAAGAGTGGATACAGAACTGAGCGGGTTGCTAGGCAGCTGGCAGGGTACACAGCCCTGGAAAGGTTACAAAATAAAACCAACAGGGGTTTCTTCCCATGGTATTAGCTTCCTTCCATATTGGGCTTGGGACTTGGTAAGGACTGGATGAAGGGAAGGAGGAAATCCTCGTTTGTCAAGTTTTTCTTCTGTTTTCTTTTTGACAACTTCACACATGCGTACAATGTACTGTTTATGCCCCCCCCCATCTGTCCGGCTCAGTCGTTCTGTCTACTTCCTTCTAGTTTCGTACCTTTTGAGGGGAGGAATAGGGCTCCCCTTTAACTATTTTTAGTAATAATTTTAAGTAATTTTAGATAGGGTTCTTTTTAGTAATTTTATTATTAGTACTTTTTTTTTTTTTTACAGTTTTATGTAGGTATATATGTGAGCCTTTCATGCTGAATACTCTCTCTTCCCAATCCACCTTTCTCCCTCTCCACAATTCTCTCTCTCTCTCTCTCTCTCTCTCTCTCTCATGCTTATGCCAGTTCTTTTGTTTTGTGATCCACCAAGATTAACCAGGGCCATTTGTATGACCATGGGTTTGGAGCTGTTTGTTGAAACCTGTCCCTGGAGGGCTCAGCAAGAGGCATACAACTGAAGGTAGCAGTTCCCCATCTCCCAGAACTTCTAAGAATCTAACAATAGCCAATGGCTCAGGCGTAAAGGGTAGGGTCCTGTGAGCCCTCCCCTCTTTCTTGGCTGATTTTCTACAGGCTGGGTCCTTGTGTGAGTCCAGTGCGGTTAACGACAGTAATACAAGCTAATGACTATATCTCTTCTAGGGAATGGCATGCCACTGGTTTTTGTTTGTTGTAGGGCTTTGTATACGTAGCAACAGCTGCTGTGTGTTCATGACTGAAAAGGTCACATCATAACCAGAAGACAGGATTTCACTGCCGCCTCCTCAGTGTCCAATGCTTATACCCTTAACCCCTGCTTCTATGCTGTTCCCCAGGCCTTGGTGGAAATTCATTGAGATACTTGAGCATCCTTCAGAAGTCTTTGCTATCTGAATATTTTACTCAGAAAGCCATCCACTTCCACCTTCTGAGATGAGAGCTCGTGTTAGCCCTTTGTGTGTTGGAAAAATGATACTGTGGAGAAAAGAACCATCTTCTGAGAAGCCAGGTAGATTGTAATTCTGGATTTAGGGAAGGTGGGATAACACACTCAGAGCTTACATCTTTCCCTGGCTGACTCCCCAACCCAAGCTGGGGACCTGCTTCATTGCTCAGTGCTGGCTTCTCTATCCAATGTTCAGCAGGAAGCAAAGGTGTGTGGCAGCCATCCAGGCCATGGGGGACCCAGGTGTTCCCCTTTTGGATAATGTCCAGGTGCCCCCATGGCTCAAAAGAGAGGAATATCCAGGTGCAAGTGTAGTGTGTGAGCCCTATCACTCCCCAGCCTGTGCTCTCCTGCCTGCACATGAATGGTCCAGGGCAAGCCTGTAGACCAGACATTGATGCCTTGCCATGAGCCGGGCCAATGGCTGCCAGGGGAGGTCCTAAAGCATTTTGTTCATTCATTTAGGCTTATTAGGAAAATAAGGCAGGAGATCTTCTCATTTGGGCCTCCCTACAGTTCTCTGAAGGGAGGCCTTGCCTTTCCTGGTTCACATGCCAGAATGTTCTTCATTTGAGTTGGAAAGCAACATAACATACATGGAGCATCTGGGAAGATCGGCACAGGGAGCATGCCCAGTTCTCACTCTCTTCTTTCTGCTCTCAGGAGGGACTCTGACTTCCTTTCCTGATGAGAGCCTGAGTCAGTGACTTCATCCTAGCATGGCAATGGAGGTGAGCTACTAACAAATGTGCCATAAGGGAGGTAAGTGGGAACTAGCAAACCCTTGAGTGATGAATTCAAAGGAGAGCTCCATTCAGGGCAGGATCCAAGCATTCTGAAGGGGCTGGAGGAGGGAGTGGCATTAGCAGGCTGGGGGTTAAGGGAAGAACATGGCACAGCATGGTGGCAGAATCAGAACAGGGGAATGTAGTTCAAACACTAGGGTCCCCAGGAAATCAACACTCTTTAGCAACATGGGGGCCCACACATTCTTCACTAGTGATGGTTTTATAGCTGTGGAGACGGACAGAACAGGATGAGATAATGTTCTGAAGCATTCAAGGCCAGAGCTCATGACTACATGTGGCCACTGCCTTTCTGTCAAACTCTTTCAAACTCCTTTCTGCAGCATGCTCCCTCCCTTTTAGATCCCACCATCCTGGAGTTTCCATAGCAGGCACTGCAGAACACGGTCTCAGTTAAGCCTGTCTCCAGCCTCCAGGCTCAGGAGGGAAAATGTCATATTAGAGTATATTCATCTGATACAGATACTCTCAGATCTGGTATGTGGTGTCCAAGGTGAGAAGCTCAGGACAGTCAGTCCTATGGGACTCTTACTAACTATCTCACGCACAACCTCAGATACAAGGAAAGATCTGCCGTTCAGCCCTTTTAGGTGTGGAATAGTTTTGTTCATGGTAAGAGAAAAGAGAGACAGACACACAGCCGTGCCACAAAATAAGAAAGGAAGCGATTTATTTTGGCTTGCCTGACTCTGGGGCTGTTGTGAGGATTTTGGTCAGTGTGCCTAGAACCAGAAAGCACAACAATATTTGGACCGATCACAAGTGCTGTGTTGAGAACAATGGCCATGTAAAAATATCTTCTAATAGGGCTTGAAACCCATCATCAGAGGGTGGAAAGGGAACACCAACAGGATAGAAAGGAAAGACACAGAAAGAAGGTTGGAAGATCCAAATCTCCAGGCTAGCCAGGGCTGAACCAAGAGGTGAGTCTGTGGGAGTGGACCCTGTGTGCTCTTATAGGACAGGCATACATCTAATTGTTGATGATGTCATTTATTAAGATGGGAAGAATGAAGATCAGGAATTTGGTCTTTGACATTTTGAATGTAATGTAACTTTAAGTATCCAAGAATGGTGGCGGCGAGTAGGTGTCTAAACATATGGGGCTGCCACTCAGGGAGAAGCTTGGCTCCAGCCGCTGCTGTAAAGAGTTGCCTTCCGGGGAGTGAAGTCACAGATTTGGATGTGTTGGCCAGAGAAGAAATGAAGAACATAAGTGTGGTGTCCAGGATTAAGGCCCTGCAACTGTGGAAGGCAGCCATGAAGGACGGACTGAGAAGTCTAGAGAGGAAGAATGAATCCTTATTCCATGTAAGTTTGGGACAGGTCATGAATAAAAGACAAGCACATAGGACCAAAGGATGGCCCATCCTGAAGAAAACTGAGGAATTTAACAATCCAAAGAGCATGGAAATCAGGTTCAGAATGAGCAACACGGGTGATCTCAAATCAGAGGGGATTCCCTTAAAGTCACTACATCAGAAGCGAACATAGGTGAGTTACAGGTGTGAAATTTAGGGTGAATCCAGGAAGATGTCTCTGTGGTGTTTCAGTTTTACCCAAGATGCAGGTCGCATCACTGGCAATGCACTATGTAGATGACTGCAGACATTTCAGAGTCATCATAAGGGTCTGAAAAATCTACTGTGGAAGTGGGATCTCGGTTGGCTAAGGCATTGCAGAAGAGCATCCTGGCAGCAGTGAGCCTGCATCTGGGGCTCACCAGGGAGCATCGATCTCTCCCAGTAGCAATGCTCCCAGTATAAACCTAGGTGTGTCATTGGATTGCTTTGGGGTTGAAGCTTTGCCTATGCAGAGATGAAAGGCAGAGCATGGGAGACTTTTATGTACTTACTACAATACCCCTGCACTTGACTATGCAGAGCTTAGGAATGAAGTGAAGACCTGGTGGGTAATGGACCACGTTATAGGGGACGTCTCATTGTGGAGTCCTGGTAAGTTCTCTTGCACAGTCCTGTACAGGTGATCCAAGGCACAGGCACTGTCTCTATCATCTTAGCATCCTGTACTCCATTCTTTAAAACTGTGAGGTACCACAGAGTGACTTCTGCATCATATTGCTAAGAGACGTCTCTAAGAGCTAACTGGAGCATACTGCTCAACCTTGTAGGGAGGACTCTTCCCTCACCTGCAGGGCAAAGATGTTGCCCTGTGAATTTACCATGTGTATGTTAACACAAAGCCCGTAGACTGTGTGGAGGCGTGAGACAGTGCTCATTAGACAGCATTACCCTTGTGCAGCGAGAGCCTTGAGGAAGCTATCATTGGCTTCATTTCAAACTTAAGGAAACGTAGACTTAGTGAATGTGAGTTGTTCAAGATAAAGAAGACCAAAGTCAGCTGACCCCTAATAATGCATAAGGATCACTCAGATTGCTGTGCACTTGCCCCTTATTTGGCAATGGACAGATACCTGTGGAGGGAGCTGTATGGCTTCAGATTCGACGTGCTATCATGATGCTAAGAAACCTCCTGAAAAGTCTCTACCTGCTTCTCAAGGGAGGTACCATGACTGCACATGGCAACTCTAAACATGACTTGGGATGTGAGAAAGCTTGTTACACATGCTCACTCCAGCACAGGGCTTCTCTGTGACATTTTCTTCTTGTTTTGCCCCAGCCCCATTTCCAAGAGTGTATTTGACCAGAAAGTCTCTCTTGGCTTCTACTTTACTCCAGAAGGAGCCCAGAGTTCTGTGAATTAAATTGTGGGAGTTCAGCCAAACAGATTCCATCTTCTGGGACCATCCTTTCTCTTAAACTAAATCCTTAAACACAGACAGAGGATCTTATTATCTGTATCGCCAATATGAAATCAATGATAGAAACAGAAGCACACTGTGATAGAGGGAATCCATTGTCCTGAACCACAGCACACAAATAGTCTCTTCTATAAACCTGGAAGCCAGTTTCAACCGGTTTGCAAAGAATGAGTAAAGCAGGCATGCATTATCCAGAGATGGCATCACCATCTGGGTTCCATGATCTCCTTGTTATCAGATGGTGGCATAGATAATATGTGGGAACTCTTCCCTGAGACACTCTCTACCAGCTTCCGGCACAAGTGGAGCCTCATTGGGGAGCGAGGCATAACATTCCAAATAGCTTGTTGTACTCTGTGACCTCAGCCAGACCCTAAGCTGGGTAAAAATCATGACTGAGCCAGCTCCCACCAGCTCCCTGTCACTCATAGACAAATGGCTCCCCCTTTATTATAGCTTTCCTATAGTAGGTAACTGAGATACAGCACTTAAGGGAGAAGGTCGAGAAGGAGTGCTTCTGGAAGAGCGTTACAGACAAGAAACCCAAAGGCAAAGGAGGTGTGAGTGGCTGACTCTAGGCAGGCAATTTAGGGAGACATGAGCAGAGATGAGGTCTGCACGATATCTGTTCATCAACTCATGTGCAGATAAAAACTTCATAGCAATTAAAACGATGATAACGGCCTCTGGATATCATGAATAGAATGGCAGTGAGCATCGATGAACAATTGCCTCTGTGTAGGATGCGGCGTAATCTTTGGCTCTGTGTTTAGGAATTCTGTAGATGGATCTTAATGCAGATCTAGCCCCAGCTTCCTGAGGAACTGCCACACTGACTTCCATGGTTGTTTCGACTCCCACCAGCATGAGTGAGAGTTCCCCTCCCCCTAGCTCATGCTGTGTCATTTGTTTGATTGATCTTGGATTCTCTGAGTAGGATAGGATGAAACCTCTGAGTAGTTTTGATTTGTATTTCCATGGTGACTAAGGACTGAATGTTTCTTTAAGTGTTCCTCAACCATTTGAGTTTCATCTTATGAGAACTCGTTTTAGTGCTGTCCCCCACTTTTTAAAACTGGGTCATTTGTTTTATTGATGTCCAGTCGTTTTTATATATTTTAAATATATGTCATACGTCAACCCTCTTGCATGTGTCATTAGTAAAGGTCTCTTCCCATTCTGTAGGATGCCACTTTGTCTGAATGATGATGTCCTCTGCTGTATAGAAGAAGCATTTCTGTCTCATGAGGTTCCATTTATTAACTGTTCTGTTCAGAAAGCTCTTTCCTGGGCCAATGAGCTCAAGATCGTTCCCTGCTTTCTCTGATGTTGGACTGGGTGTGTCTGGTCTTCTGTTGAGGTCTTTGATCCATTTGGAATTGAGTGTTGCACAGCGTGGTACGTATGGTTCCATTTCCACCCTTCTGCATACAGCCGCTCACCAGTTTTCTCCAGTGGAGTCTCCCTCAAGTGCATCAACTACACTCTAGGGAAGATCCCATGCCCAGGGGTAGTTGGCAAACACAAAACAAACTTCATGTTTGTTGCTGTTGTTTTGGTGAGTGTGTGTGTGCCCATGCATGTGTGTATTCATGTGTATGCGTGTTTATGTGTGTAACTGTGCATGTGTATATATGTGTGTATGCATGTATATGTATGTATGTGTGTGTGAGTGTGCATGTATGTATATGTGTGTGTATTTGTGTATGTATATGTATGCATGTGTATGTATGTATATGTGTTTGAGTGTGCACGTGTATATGTGTGCATATATATATATATATACAATGTGTATGCATGAGTATATGTATATTTGTGTGTGAGTGTGCATGTGTGTATATGTGTGTATGTGTGTGAGTTCTGTGTGTGTGTATTTTCTGTTTCATTTTGGCATTTTTGTCTTAATTTTTGTTTTCTTGTTTTTGCTTTATTTTTATTTGTGTGTGTGTATGAGAGAGAGAGAAAGTGGAAGAGAGTTAGAGAATGAGAAAGAAGGTAAAGAGAGAGACAGAGAGAAAGAGAAAAAGAGAGAGAGAGAGAGCACATGAAGTTGGGTAGATAGGGAGGTGGAGAGAATGTGGGAGAAATTTGGGAAAGAAAGCATAATAAAAGAATATTGTCTGAAAAGTGAATAAAATAAATAAATACAGAAATGAGAATAACATTTCTCGAGTCTATTTTGTTGAGAAGAAGAAGAGAATGCAGCTTCCCCCACCTCACCCCTAAGCAGTATTCTTTAAGCAAAGTGGTTTTCCGTTGAAATAGACTTTGGAATAGTTTATATTTCTTAATTACTGTCTTTATTTTTCCTTCTAGCAGAAACTTTGGGCTGGGAAGAGATTAGATAGGTGAGGGATGATTACTGCGAAAGATGCTTTACAGAACATGACGGTGCCTCTTGCAATGGGCTGGTTCTCTAGGGTTGCTTTACATTTGCTGCTTTCAAGGTGTCAGAGGATCAGCGCTTGCTATCCACAGAAGCACAAGGAAACTACTGGAGCTGACTGACCCAGGGATGCTCAGAGAGAGGTAGCCCAGCCTCCAATACTAACCAGGTCTTTCAGGCTTTAGAGGAGCTCTGTCCAGGGTCCTGGATAAGCTCCATTGTGTGCAGTAACAAGCATCCCCTCTCTCCCTGGATTAAGCACCTAGGAACCTCTCCAGGCTTTGTTGATTGTCTATGTTGTGTGTTATAGAAGTCTTCACTAATCACCAAGACTTATGAGTGAACATCCCCGTGTACCAACCCAGAAGTAAATGAGATCTTTGAAGCCTCTGATGTGGTCATATGTTTCAGGATGGAAAGCATGACAAGAAATAGTGGATGGGTCTGAAGGTGCCCATAAGGTGGACTTGAGGATACAAGGAATAATGTAATGTGGGCAACCCTACATGTTCACTGGAACCAAAGCTCCATTTCCTTCGAGGAAAGGCCATTTTCCATCTCAGCTAAAGCAGAGTGTCTTTGCTCTGCTGATGGCTTATTGGTTGGTCATCAAACAGGGACAACACTGGACCACAGTAAAGGACTTCGTGAGGATGAGGAGAAACACCCAAGTGGGCATGCTGGAGAGAGCTGCATGGATGCCATCCACCTGCATCAGGTCATGGAGCTTTATCTATCATGCCTAGGCAAAGAAAAGAGAGGTCTAGTATTCCCCTTAACCTTGCTATCAAAATCTCCAGAGCAAATGACCCCACAGCAATGATAATGACCTGAAAAGTGCTGTTATCCAACTTCTTCCTTGAAAGACATGCCTCTGGAGATGGAAAAACATCATTCTCCATCAACAAATCTGAATGGGGAGGGTCAGTGTTTAGGGTTGGAATGCAGAAATGTGGACATGACCGAAGGGGAGATGGAGATAGAGGTGGGGATGGCCACAATGCTTTTTTCAATACAGAGACAAAAGCGTGTGTGTGTGTGTGTGTGTGTGTGTGTGTGTGTGTGTGTGTATTCTCCGCATTACTCTAGGTTCAAGTTGCTCTCAAAAAATAAGGGCAACTGAAGAAGACATTAACATCTAACATCAGTCTTTGGCCTCCATATATTTACATGTATACACACATACTACATACATACACACACACACACACACACTTGCATGCACATACACATAGTTATAATACATAAACAATCTGATTTTATGTGCAAGGACCGGTACCCAAGCCAGGTCACTTCCATAATGTTTAGGCTGACATTTCTTTTGGATGGTGTCTAAGGCTCACCATGTAAAGTAAGCTGATTTCAAAACTCACAAAACCAAGCATGGTAGACTCTGGGATTTTCTTTTTGTCATAGTAAAATATCCTGGCAAAAGCAACTTGAAGGGAAAAAGGGTTTATTTGCCTCAGGATTCCAGGCTACAGTCTACCATTGTGGTAAAACCATGGGAGCAGGAATTTGTAGCAGCATATTGCATCCACAGTCGGAAGCAGAGAGCAAGGAATAAATGAGTGAACGAATTCACTGAATTAATTAATGTGTGCTTACAAGTACTCGGTTTGCATTCTCTACTCTTTTACAGTTTGGCTTCCTTTGCTTACAGAATGATGCCAAGCATAGAGGGATGGTCTTTCCACTAATCAAGATAATCCCCCCTAAGCACACCTACAATCCATTATTGAGACTCCCCACATTATTTTAGGTTCAAGCTGACAATTAAAACCAACCATGACTTGTGGCCTCTGGTCAACAAACCACAGGTCACATCTGGAAATATCCAGGCAGTGCAAATGTAAAGGGCTCATCCAGGTATGAGAAAGTCCCTTCTGCCAGTCACAATCCCCCCACTACCAGGTATTCCTCACAACAACGGACTGTACCCTCCAGTCATGAAACAAGTAAGTTCTTCCACCCTCAAGGAACTTCTTGCCATGTATACAGTGATAGTAACAGGCAAATGCTCCTGTGATTTCAAAGAAAACAAACAGGTGGACTGTAATGAAAAGAAATACTCCCACAGGCAACTCCAGAGAAGGAGACATCCATTAGAGTAAGGGATTCACCAACAAAGATGTTCATAGCTGTTTTGGTTTGTTGAACGTGCTGGTGAGTCTGGCACGGAGAATGGGAGAACAAGTTGGATTTTTGATAAAGCTGTGATTAGCTTGATAATCACTGCTATTGTGTGGATGTGGCTATGTGGCACACACATACCAAGGTAGGCATGTGGAAGTCAGGAGGACATTTTTCAGGATCTGTTTTCTTCTACAACTTGATATGGTTCTGGAGCTCAAACTCCGGTTATGAAGCTGATGCAGAAAGTGCTTTCCCCACCCAAGCCACCTGCCCTGCTTTCATCTTAGAATTCTTTTCCCTGGAGGTTTTTTCTACATAAGACACAGGAAGCACAACTGAGATCAAGAGAGTTGAAGATATGTCAACAGCAGACTCATTCGGTTTCCAAGTACCCACAATGGAGATAAAAAGTCACACCCTAAATGGATGCCAGTGGGCTCTGCTTAAGGTCAACCAATGACCTCTCAAGTTTCAAAGTTTCATAAAGAGCTGATGGTGGCTTGACTGCTTGTGTTGATGCTTCAAGGATTAGCCAAGGAACTGTTATGATCTGGGATGGTGGTGGCTCGCTAACTCTCTCCAGCCATTTACTCTACTTTGGTCTGGAATATTCTGGAATGTGCTGCTCATTTTGTAAAGCATGAAAACTCTAGAGAACGAATGAAATGAGAGACCAACAGCTTCATCTCACTCCTTCAAGACTGTGTAATAATTTGAGTGTCAGCATGAGCCAAAGAGATTTCAGACCTGGTTGCTCCCGGGCTGGCCGAGCAACCTTTGGAGCCTCAGTTTCCTCTTTTATGAAACAGCATTTTGAAAACTAATTTCCATTTCCTATCACAATATATAATTGACCTCCATTTTGTCTTAAGCCCTTTCTACAGCCCCCTCTTTTAGTATGGGATTTCCTTCCCTTTGGGAAGGGTAGGTGATTGATGGTAGATACAAGGACATTTGAAAGAAAAATAAATTGAAATTGAATTTATATGAGTCGGGAGGGAGCTGCCTCATTAACAGAATAATTGAGCTGTTAGTTAATTTTACTTGTTAGCCACAGAGAAGGACAAAAATCTCCCAAGCAATGTGTCCCCTTCTAAGTGATTAAAAGAACAACGCAAAGGTCCGCATCTTAGATGCGTCTAGTAATTATGTACCTCATCCCCCTCCCCCTTTAAAATATCATGAGGCAGATGTATTTTTAAAATCCTGGCAATTTATACAACACTATGAATGTGTCAGTTCTCCCTAATCAGAGATGTTCGTCACTCCCCCCACCAACCTTATTAGCAGTAATTCTTGCTAATTGATAATTATTACCTTTTTCCTTAGTCAGATCGAGTTGTTGATGTAACAACACTTCTTGCTTCGTGACGATCAATATATTTAACTGTCACTGTAAATAATGTGCAAAATTAATAATTAAACCCTGCTTGCTCAATAGGATTCAAACTTCACAAGTTTTTCAGCCAGCTCTTTTATTCTGTTGTATTATTATTGTTTGTGTTGTTATTGGCAGGTAATAATGAGGAACTCTCAAGCCCTGGTTTTAAAGCTCTTCTTGTGTAAATATCCTTGGGACTTTCATTAAAGCTCTTTGACACAGAAGAGTCTGTAGTTGGGCTCTGGGAGTCAGAGGCAAAGAATCAACCCAACTTCTTCAAGTCACTCACCATAAATCTTAATTGATTCTTTAGAGAGAATTGCTCTTTGCCTATGTGAGCTGGAGAGGAGCCCTGGAAGATGGTTTGCGGGTTTGTGCAGCTCATTTCCGGGAAATTGATGATGTCTTTTATGGCAGGGCAGAGGAAGGCCAACAGGCTTCTGGGTCCTGGCCCAAAATGACACCTAATAAAGCATCGTTGGCAAATGTCCCTGGAAGAGCTTCAGAGCCGGTGGAAATGATCATGTCGTTCCAGCATATGTCCCTGGATCCAAACCCACCATTGCCAGTCTTAGTTCAATCAGAAATACACTCCTATCTGGAAACCAAAGAACATGGCATGCGTTTGAAGAAGTGTAATCCTAAAGGTCTATTGATAAAAAAAGAAAATATTAAAAACATCCAAAGGAAATCGGCTTGTACAGATAGGTATGTTGCTTCACAGACAGTTGTATCATTGCTGTGACCAAAATCATTGGAAAATAACTTAAAGGGGGAATACTTCATGTGGGCCCATGTTTTCAGGGCTCTTACTTTATCATGCTGTTGGGAACATTCAGGAAGAAACCAGAGCAAGATGAAAAGAGGGCATACCCAGAGCAATCTCTCTTTTCCAGTCCTTGCCTCTCAACAATACTGAGGTGCTATGAATTCATGAAGAATTGTAGCCTCTGTGGTCCAGTTGGGTCTGGAAACCCCTCTCAGGCACTCCAGAAGTGTGCTTCATTAATCTCCCAGGCAACTCTCAGCCCGATTAAGTTGAGGACCACCATCAGCCATCACTAAAGGAAACGCTTGCTCTCTGAGTCTGAAGGCATTCAGTGTTCCACAAAGACTTTGCAGGGTAAATGGTAAGGCCCCCACACCTTCTCCATGTTTACTCCTGTGTAGGAATGCAGAGAAAAATACAGACACAGCAAGTGCCTAAACATTCTCACTCTCCCATTAAAAGCCAACGGAGAGGAACACACCACTCTGCTTAAAGCATTCAAAACACAGAGGCACCATAGATACTCAAAACAGAAACCTAGATGGTCTCCAAATTACAAAGCACAGCTGATCCAAGTTTGTCCTAAAGCAGAAATGCATGTGAATGTGGCCTTTACCATAAGTACTCCAGAAGTAATGATCTGCCTAAGTCACATTTTGCCAGTTACATTTAATACCTAAAGAAAGAGGCTGGCTCTTAAATCTGGAAATATATTCTCAGGTTCCATCTCTTCATATGTGCAATCCTTTTTGCCAAATTTAATATCCATTTTTTCCCAGTAACTAGGACCCCTCCAGACCTTGGCGACCTGTTTTCTTTTGATTACATGAGTCTTATCTATAGGATGCAGCAGGCTGCCCCAGGTCTGCTTTATCCAGCTTCTTCATGGTAGGCAATAAGCTAAGTGATCTCTTCTTAGGGGAAAGAGAGCTCAGGATGTCCCATTGTCCTAGCCCCCAAGTGGTTGTGGCATGTGTGTGTTCACTAGCACAGAATCATAAAGTCTTGCTGCCCATAAAGCAGGGGAAATGTCACATCTGCATCCAGGAGGGATAAGGCAGTATCAGGAGTTTAGTCTGTTTTCTGTCACTACAACAAAATGTCCAAGACCAGATAGTTTATAAAGAACAGAGGTTTATTTTGTTCTCTGTTCCAGGTGCTTAGAAGTCTAAAGGCATCACACCCATACCTTCCACAGGCTTGATGAGGGCATCATGCTGTATCTGAACATGGTGGCAGGCATCCCATGGCCAAACAGAGCAGGCTGCCAGCCAGGTCAGTCCACCCTTCCTCCAAAACTTCTGATGCCATGCTTATTCCATTTTATCCTCAGTATATCCAAGGCTCCACAACTCCAAATATTACTAAGGTGGCTGTGATGATTTGAATAAGAATGGCCCCCATAGGTTCATGCATTTGAACGCTTAGCCACCAGGGAGTGGCAGTGTTTGAAAGGATTAGGAGGTGTGGTCTTACTGGAATAGATGTAGCCTTGCTGGAAGAAGTGAGCCACAGGGGGTTGGCTTTGAGGTTTCAGAAGCCCATGTTAGGCTTAGTGTGGCTCTCTCTTCTTCCTGCTACCCGTGGATGCTGAGGTAGAACTGGCTGCTCCTTCTCCTGCAGCATGCCTGCCTATGAGCCGTTGTGCTCCTTACCATGATAATAATAGACTAAATCTCTGAAACTGTAAACCAACCCCAGTTAAATATTTTCATCTGTAGGAGTTGTCTTGGTCACGGTATCTCTTCTGATAGAACACTAAGACAGTGACTGAGAATTAAGTCTCCAAGCCATGAATTCTAGGGGTCCCCAGGTTAAAACATGAGGAAAGTATACCCTTCCTACCAGGAGTGGAAGTGAAGGGTTGAGAGGAGTGTTCAGTCCTTCAGGTAAGGAGAAGGAAGCATATAAGCAGAGGGGTGGTACTGGTAAAGTCTCCACCTGTCCCAGCACTGCCAAACTCTAGCCCCAAGCTGCCCTTCTGGGTCAGACTCCACACATCTCTCTCTTGTGTTCTGACTCTTTCTTTCCAAAACCCATGAGACAAAGATAAAGAATAACGTTTAATCCCTGAATAACTGTCTGCTTCTTAAAATCTTGTAGTGGATGACTTGAGTTCATTTGAATGACTAATAAACTACTGACAGATACTGCTGTATCCATCAAACGGAGCTCACGATCATAAAAGGTTACATTGTTTTATGTACCACTAAGACAAAATAGATGCCAATTAAACTATGATATGCCATTAATTATAGGGTACATTGGGATTTCACAGATGTAGAAATGTGAAAAATGTCTCAGAGTTCAAGAAAGACTGTATCTATTAATATCTTTTTTCATATCCAATCACGTTTTAGCTAACACACATGGATCTTCCCATGTTACCCACTATTCAACAGCGTCTTGCTTATGGTAAGGCAGCAACAAAATAAAATCCAAAAGGATTATGTTTGTAGACCACTGTCTATTTACTTACTATGTTTCTATAGTTTTCTATTTTGAACAAACTATTATTAATATTGTGTTATTATTGTAATAGTAAAATAAAATTATTTGTATTTTAAAATAATAATATGTAGATTTGATTATCCTATGTGATAAAATGTTCAATCAAACACAAGCACATAAATAAAAAAAGCATTATATTTTAATGAGAATTCTTTCTGGCAGTGATCCACACCAGATCGAGTCTTTTTCTTTGTCCCTTTTTCTTTCTGTTCTCTCTTTCTGAAAATTTTAACGAAGGAGAAATATTGCTTACTCTAGAAAAGGAAGACCTGTTCTTTAACAGGAAGTTCACATTCCATTCATCCAGGCTCCTCATCAAAGCCTAGAGAAAGATGTAGTTCTGGCTACAAGGTATCATAATTTCTGTAACAGAGAAAGAGGGAATATTTCACCTGAAGGACCACTGATCCTGGAGGTGGCTCAGGGCCTAAAACGTTTGTTTATTTCTTCCTTTGCTGTCTGTTCTCTGAATTTTTGGAATTGTCTTCTGCTCCAGGAACATGCTCCTGTCTTCAGAAAGGAATGAAAGTACTGTTTTCAGAAGCATGAGGCTGAATCTTGGTGGATGTAACCGAACATCACCGAACATCCAACATATGGCTGTAAGTATCCCCACACTCAGACTTTGGGTAGAAAGGTCTTTCTTCCCTTGCTACAATAGCTGTCATCAATGTTTCTTGATCTAAGGACTCACACATGGAGATACACTACATTAATCCCAGTACTCAGGAGGCAGACAGGTGGATCTCTGAGTTTGAAATCAGCCTGGTCTACAGAGTAAATTCTGGGACAGCTAAGGTTGTATAGTGAGACCCTATCTCACACAAATAAATGAAGAACAACAAAACCCAAACCAATGAACCAAAAAAAAAAACAAAATAAAAGTAAAATTAATAATAATTAATAATAATAATAATAATAGTAATAATAAATAATAATTAACCAGACATGCTGTAGGGCTGTAGTTCTCAACCTTCCTAATGCAGTGAATCTTTAATACAGTTCCTCATGTTGTGGTGACCCCGACAAAAAATTATTTTCACTGCCTCTTCATACCTATAATTACACCATTGCTATGAATCATAATGTAATACTGAGATGCAGGATACCACCCCTGTGAAAAGGTCATTTAACCTCCAAAGGGGTCTTGACCCACAAGTTGACAACTGCTGATGCAGGTGATTGTCTTTACTGTCTTAGTTGATGTGGAAAGATCTAACCTATAAGAATGTGGTGACATTGCATGGTTTGGGGGGTCCTTGGTCTGAGAGAAGGAAGAGGAGGGAGGAGGAGAGGGAGGAGGGAGAGAGGGAGGAGGGAAAAGGATAGGGAGAGGGAACACACAGATGCTCATTCTCTCTCTGCTCTTATCTGTGGATGTAACTAATCACTTGTTACTTCTCTTGTACAACCTGTACTAACAGACAATGAGCTGGAATTCTGAGCTAAATAAAACCTGTTCCCACTACATGTTGCTATTTTTGAGTTATTTTAGCATACCAACAGGAAAGTAAACTCAGAGAAACCTCTCTTTGAACTTTGAGCCACATGGCTGGGTGACTCCGTTGTCCTATCTTGTGAAAGAGGAGTTGGAGACTCAGAGAAAGGGGGTTATTTGCTTAAACTCATGTTGGTGGTTTATTCCCTGGCATAGACATTTTGTTTGGCTCCATGATATGCTCTCTCTTTTTTCACTGCTCTATTTCTCTGCCTCTATGTCTCTGTTTCTCTCATGTGTGTGTATGTGACTTTCTCTCTCATGTATGTGTATGTGTGTGTGAGGGGGGGGAAGGGGGCCATGCTAGCTGTTGTTCATTTATGGCATATGGTTGTATGAACATTGGGAGTGGCTTTGATTTCCTAGGTATTTTAGAGGGAAGCTGAGGTGGCTGATTTGTGACTTTCTTCCCTTTCTATATAGAAAGTTCTGTGCATGAATGTCCCTCAACACACTGCTTTAGCTGATTCCATGAATGTTTACAAGCCATGATCTCAATTTTGAACAAGGACACTCCCTGCTCATCTTTCTCTCTTTCTCTTTTTCCTTGGAACTCTCTGAGATGTGTAGAATATAGTTTCCATCAAATGTTTTAAATGACAGTCTTTAGGTCTTCCTAAACTTTTTGTCTCCCTCTTTGTTTCAAGAATTCCAACTGTGTATGCTTTTTGGTCATTTGAACTTATCCCATGGGTCATCCCCCCCTCAGACCACCACCTTCCATTCTGCCTTCTATTCTGGACACTCATCTCCTCAGATCTTCAAACCCTGGCCTTTTGTCAGCAATACCTAATCTGCTGTCCATGCTACATGGTACTGTTTTCATCTCAGACATCATATATTTCTTTCTCGAAACTTGTCTTTGCTTTCTTTGGTGTCCTGAAAATGTTTATCTTTACCAAGAGAACAATGAGCTGAATTCTGAGCTGAATAAAACCACTTAAAATTTTTTTCTTGTTTTCCTTTTCATTTCCCTAATAACAATTCTGCCTTAATGTACAGAAATAAACCATTTATTTAAAATACACTGTGTTATGTTATAGAAGTGTGGTTTACACATAAAATTAAGTTTCATGTATAGAGAATTAGTCTTCACCTGTGGATTGGTTCATTCCAGTTAGGGGGCAATTTCACAAGAGAATGAGAGTCCTGGGGCTCTTACAATTACCAGTATTCCCAGCTCTGTATCTCCACCTTAAGTCTGATGGCACATCAGTTACAAAGCTCCCTACCACTTATCCCACCAGAAACATCATCCAAGATGCTGCCAAGCATGATGCTCCCACCTTTCACAGCTGGGAAACTTGTGTATTGATATTTAAGCATCTACGACTTCCAGTGGCTTTCAGAGGAGATCATTAATGGGCTCCTTCATGTAGTTTTTTTCTCATCCTGGATAATGCATTCTATTGATTGCTCCTGACAAAAACTAGAGTGAGCTCCTCATGGTCCTATAATCAAAGGTGAAGGAGGAGGAGGAAGAGGAGGAAGAGGAGGAGCAGAAGGAGGAGGAAAAGGAGGGGGATCAGGAGGAAGAGGAAGAGGAAGAAGAAGAGGAAGAGAAGGAAGAGGAGGAGGAAGAAGAGGAGGAGGACAAAGAGGAGGTTGAAGAGGAGGAGGAGGGGGAAGGAGGAGGAAAATTATATTTTCCTCCATCTATAGTTTTCAGAATGTAAACAAAATTCTTCTTACTTTCCCATGAATACAAAACATACCATGTGGTATCTGCTTAGCTGCTAGCACTGTGTTGGCTGTTTCCTTTACCTATGGAGCAACATCCATACAATGGCCCCATGGGGTTTGACTAAGCACAAACAGATGACATAAAGTAACCATAAGCAAAGGTTTTAGAGTCTAACCCATACTTGATTAGCTCCCAAGTACCCCAGCCCCAATTCTCCCCAAAAGAAAGGTACATAGAACAATACTGTTAAATTTCAGAGTTACAATATATATATATAATTTGTCAGGATAGTATTCACAGAAGGAAGACCTTTAGTTATTAGAGGAGACATTTGGGTTGAACAACAAATGAATGGATAGATAGATAGATAGATAGATAGATAATCTGGGTAAATCAAATACCTATTCCTATCTCTAAATAGGGAGGGAAATGTAGTGCATCGATTTTGCAGAGAAATAAACTGAGATTCAGTTAACAAGGTAGGTGACTTGGCCAAGGTCAAATAATAACTCATCAATGTTGAAATGATATTTTAAGGCTAAGTCAGCTGTGCTGTGCCTGGAGATCCAGTGCCATACCTTTGGCAGTGACCAAAGTGAGATTGGGCAGGTTGCTTCTGCATCTCTCGAGCACACATTCTGTTTTGTTTATGGATGGATCCTGGGGCCTATCAAATTAACAGACACAAGTCTCTGAGCATCACTCCAAAGGAGTCAGGCAATGCTGCAGCACTAGCAAAGATATCATGTCTCCTCAAGTGTAAGAACAATTGTCTGTTCTTGTTGATTAAGTCACAGAAGCATAGAAATAGTCCAACACCTTGGATCAAGTACCCAAATAAAAGATTTAAACACAGTTGACCAACTGTGAATCTCATGTAACAGTGGCTGAGGGTAAGCCATTGAACTAGGAAACTGGCACCACAAAGCTGTTGATGGGGTCAGCGAGAAAGGAAATCTATTCCCACACAGATGAGCAGGGTTCTTGGGTGCATGGCTCAGCTTGGGAGACTTTAGCCACAGCATCATAAAAGCCAGCTGCAACACAGTTTGTGTTCTCATTTTTAATGTTAAGAAATTTAACTTTCTGTCTCCTTCCAGAGCCAGAGGAAGGAATATGCAGTTGTCGTTGCCAATTCCAAGATAACACAGCTCTCTCTTTGCAAGTGTCTACAGAAGCACTTGGTGACTAAGCTGTACCAGGCTCTTGTCATCGTGGCTTTGCTTTCCATAAGCCCAGAAGCAGGAGCTTTCCTCTAGCTGACATTCAAATAAACTAAGTGAGGGTTAATAAGGAATAACTGCCAACTGATAGGTCTCGATTCTTGAGGATGGATTTCTACACTAGGTTCAGATAGAAAGACTCATCATAAATATGGGCAAGATCATCTCATGGGCTGAGTTCTCTAAGAGGAGAGAGAGAGAGTGAGCTAAGAACTAGCATTCATCTCTCTCTGCTTCTTGACTGGACACAATGTGACCTGCTAGCAACCTCCTCTTCTGCCACCACACTTTCCCTGCCATGATGGATTGGATGCACTCTCAAACTATGAGTCAAAAAAGCAGCCTCTTTTCCTTGACTTGTTATTCTTTTTGGTCTTCCTCGTGCGAGATCTCCATCTAACCTCTAACTTGGAAGGAACTCAGTAAATAACCCACGTGTTTCATGTATGATTCATCCATTCAGCACTTCCAGGAGCTGACACCAGGAGTCAACTCCAAACATCACTGGTTCCATGAGGCAGTAACCATGGTAACAAACCAAGTCTGCTTACCCCATTGGCATTGGCTTTCCCATGACCAGGAACTTCAAGAGCAGCTCCCAGAACAGATTCTTGAAGGATACCCAAATTCTTTGTTTACATGAACAAATGTTGATGAGCTTCAGTGCAAATCAATAAAGGGGCCCTGATATAAGCGTGTTGAGCAAGGCTTGTACTTGCTGGACCATATTGTGGCAGAGTTCAAGATGATCCTGGAATGGCCACCTTGCAGGTGGTGAAGACTTATAATCAAGGTTCTTAGGGACATTTGTATGAAAGAGATGCTTACAATACCACACTGCATTGCCAATTAATCTTCAACCCTAACCCCCTTTTAATTAACATGGGAGTCCATCTTCCTGAGTTGCTTGGTGGTAACCATCCTACATTTTTTTCTGAAGGAAGCTCTATCACCCTGGGTTTTACCTCTGCAGGTGTCACTCACATTGGTCTCATGTGACTATTTTGCAATCCCCCCTAATAAAGTTGTCCAATGCAGCCACTGCTTCTTCTGGTTCCTGGCATTTGATTTCTAATTCTCTTTGTCCATCTGTTGTTTGTCTTTCTGGCATTGTCAAACACCCATTTTTGTGTGTATATTTTTCCCCTTTCTTCTAAGCTATTTTGCAAACTATTCTACTGTTTGATTTTCCAATCTTCTTCTCCCTCCAAGGACATGCTATGAGGGATTCAGGAACTGCAAAGAAACACAGGGTCTTATTTCTCTGAGGGTTTCCATGTGCTTCCATTTAATATGTCTCTGGGGATATGAGGGGTAGACACAGAAAGATTGTGTCCCCTTCCCCCACATCAATCTTAAGCCACAAGGATGGAAGACATTCATATTCAGAAGTCTGGATCTGGATTTAATATAGATAAGGTCAACATTTTGTTGTTGTTGTTTTAAGTAAGTTTACCAATAGCACAGACAAATGCCTTTGGAGATTGCAAAAGTCTTTCTCTAGCCTCTGTTACAGAACACAAGTAGAAGAATGAACCAGAGAGACACCGACAAGGCATAGTGAGCAGGAGAAGAAACACTCTTTCAATGTCCCTATCCAAAGGCATCATATTTTCCTACAATATAGTCATGAGATTTTCTGTGACTGTGAATTATAGCCCAGAGTCCAAGGGCTTTAGTCATTCCCAATGTACCTCCTACTGAAAAATCCCTTAGCCTGGCAGATGACCTACTTTCCAAGCACCCACCCTGTCAACACTACGCTCTTACTCTGTCATCCTGGCTGGGGCCTTTGTGGCTTTTGTCTGACCTGTGGTCTAGTAACATCTACCAAGACAGCCACCCTCTGGAAAGTCTGGCCAGGAAAGAGATGAAGTCAGTCAAGTATGAAATGGAGAAGATAAGACCACAGACCATGTAGAGCAATAACAGCTTATCATGGACAAGATCAGAGAGATGGGTATCATCTCTCTGGGAAGCAGAAGATGTCGTGACATGGTATGCTCATGCACTTGCACACACACACACACACACACACACACACACACACACACAGAGTCAACTAGGAGGTGAAATGAAACTGAGAGAGCTGGGATGTTGTGGGGACTCAAGGTGTTTTCCAAGCAGGCTTCCTTTAAGATGTTACCAGCGTGGATGCTCACTGTGATACAGCTGTGTGTGAGCTCTCTGGATCAAGCTCTGTAGTATACCTAAGCTTTCCTGTAGAGAAGAGGTCACCACATAGTGATGCTAGTACAAGGACCCTGCACTGTGGAAGGTGATTAATTCCTGCCTCTGCTTGGAAAATTCAAAGGCTTAAGATGGAAACAGAGAAGACACAAACACATAGTGCCAGCTACAGCCTAATGCTGAACTTGATCCTCCTCACATTTCATCTCTTCACGTTCTCATGATGTTCATGTTCAGCCACTGACAAAATTAAGGCTGAAATATGAAGCTATGAATACCAACAATAATATAATTATCATTCCATTGAATAATTTTCGAAGGTCATGATCCCAAAGACATAAAATTACAAGTTGTGTGTCATTCTTTCATTTCAAAGGAACCACCGTTTGGGAGTGTCACAGGCTACATGAGGTATGTGCCCAGAGACAGACCTGTTGATGTCTTAACCTTGGTTTCCCCAAAGCAGCAAGGTTTAAAGGTGAGTCTGTAAGTGAACATGAGATCATTAATGTGAGCCCAAGTTCATCATGGTTACTGTTTTTTATCGGTACCCAAAATTAGAACATGCAGAAGTGCAAGGTAGGGTCCAAAGGAAACCGGCCAATGAGGCCAGTGTCTACCTGCTGAAGAGGGGCCCTTGTGGATGAGAGTATACTGAAACCTTTTACCTCTGGTAGATAACTGCACATGTGTCTGTGTTCAAGAAATGTCTGGCATTTTCTTATAGGTGCCTCAAAAAACAGATACACATTGTTAGACAAACTTATTTATTGTCTGCCGATCATCTGTCTATTTTTATTATCTATCATTAATGATCTATCTTCCATCTATTTATATGTATGACTGTTGACCACTTATCAATCTTCTATGGATATCATCTATCACCTATGTATCTATGTCTATTGCATACGATCTATCATTCATCAATGTTCTATCTATTTATCTATCAGTCATCTATCTATCTTTATGTATCATTTGTTATCTATCACCTGTTTGGGTTTTTTTCTCTCAAGGCAGGGATTTTTTGGTGTAGCCTTGGCTGTCCTAGAACTAGCTCTATAGACCAGGCTGGCCTTTAAGTTCAGAGATCCATCTGCATCTGTCTTCCAAGTGCTAGAATTAAAGACATGTGCTACCACTGCCTGGCTTCATCTGTTTATTTATCTGTCTTCTTCACATTCTTATCATCTGCCCAGAATCTATATAAGCTCTCTCTACAGTTGTAAAACACACATTTAGTTCACGAATAAAACAATGTAAAATAGATTTAAACTTCTGATGGTCCGTCAAGTAAGTGATACCTATTTTGACTCTGATAGACTCTCTTTACTCCTAATCCTACCATTTATGTATAATGCTTCAACATGGTTGTAATCATGGCACACAGATACAATATTTTACTATTGTTATTTATTTCTTCCATTCTAGAAGAAATTTACAAATATAACAGAGGCAAAACTGTCCAGCTTATGTCCATGCAATGACGACTGAAATTCCATTATGTGTGGAATTATCCTATTCATACTATTATCATGGGATCAGAGAAAATGCACACAGAGGAAGGATAGAAACCACAGAAGAAATCCCAAAACCGCTGATACCTCTGCCATCCAGAAGAATCTAACCCAGACATTTGATGTGAGATCTTTCATCCTGTGTTTATGTGCCTATACCGCTGATACCTCTGCCATCCAGAAGAATCTAACCCAGACATTTGATGTGAGATCTTTCATCCTGTGTTTATGTGCCTATAGCACTGACACACGAATCCTGAACACACTTACCTCTTGGACATATAATAAAGGTCCTTTCTGTACCTGTTAACTTCTGCAACAATTATGTACTGGAAGAGGTCTCAGCTGTTTAAATATTAAAAGATATAAGATTTCTTTTTGAAGATAGAATGTAGAAGATCTCTTATTTTCATGCTCCAAAGTGGCACTTCGTCCTGAGACCAGAGAACTTATACTTTGACAAGATGTGTAATATAGGCTGAACATCCCTGTCCCATTAAAATTTGATCTCAAACAAACAAACAAAGATGTGATTTTGGGAGGAGAACATGCTGAGAGGGTCTAGAGAGAGTTGGAAAGAGGAAACATACAATGATACACTATATGCATAAAATTCCCAAAGAATAAATGTAAAATGTGCTTTTAAAAATCATAAATAAAACACATACCCTGAAACCCAGAGCCTCAATAGGACAGTGTCAGGCAGGGCCCCGAGGCTGTATCCCAAGACATAATGTGTATTCTATCAACAATGAGAACTATGCCCTCTTTCTCAAGACAGTACTCTAAAGGCTTCTGACTACAAACCAGAGAGGGGCTCCCCCAGGCCCCACCCATGACCTCAGCTGCCAGTTCCCAGAGCAGCGTGATGGGACTATCTGTAGTTCATGGAATCCAGTCTAGATTACCTCAGGAGAACAGATGGACTTGAGGAAGGCAACACTGCTTATCTCTCCTGTCTAGTTACTTCATCACTCCAGAATTTATTTTGCAATGAAGCATTTTATAGAGAGTCAAATTAACAAATCCCATGTAGCAGGAAACCTATCCCAGTATTGCATGCTGGGGTGTCCCTCTCCAGCTCCCTCATAGATTAGATTTTACACCTGAAACTCAGTAGCTGAAGGCAGCAGCCTCTTTGGGACTCTCTGTCTTGCAGCTTGGAAGCTGGTGGATAGAGGATGATGTGTCTCATGGCTCTGCTCTGCAGAAGTCAGGAGTCTGTAGCGATGGTCCCATCAGGAGCTTCCACTAGGAAAGACTGACTTCCTGTTCAGAATCTATTCTCTTGCCAGCCTGGGACAGAGGTTGTGTTTTTTTGTTGCTCAGGGCTGACTGAGGATCACCTACAACTCCTGTTGCTTATTCCTGGATACCTTTCAGAAGTTATACTCCCTAATCTGTGTCATGATAGGGACCTTCAGTAAAGACATGGTCACCCCCCAGTGAAGGTCTTGTCTGGTTAGGCCCATATCAGGACACTCTCTTTTTATTAATTCAAGGTATAAGTCCACTTGTGAAATCCCTTCACCTTTGTCAGTAAGACAATCCATACAAGGAGGTACCATCTCTCCTCAATGGTTCAAATACACGGTGTGTGGAGAAGAGACTACACAGGCATGATCATCGGGGTTGGGGTGAGTGCCAGCATCCTGCCACCCCCTGTCACTAATCATCACTCTCCATTCATTTAGCTTCTGTCTCTGATGCCTGGTAACTTCCCTTTCTACACCCTGTGACCTACTAGATAGTGCTCCTGCATTGGTCATTATCCATCCTGAAGGGAGGCTGGACTAGTCTTATTTGTAAAGAAATAGATATTCTTTGGCACCTTTAGACTAGGAAGCCCTTATTTTGTATTACTTCATAAATATTTATCTCTGCAGTGGCCTCCTCTTTTGGCTTCCTCCTTGTCCATGAAAAAAAAAAAAAAATTGCAAGAACTCTCAGTGCCCAAAACTGTTCTTTTCATCTTAAGTCATGACCTGTCATTTTGGCTAAAACAGTAGCAGCATTAGAACAAATTTCTTGTTCTCAGTCACAATTTCACAGCTTGGAGATTGAACCTACAGTGGGTATTGACGATCCCAGAATAAAGGTTTTTATAGCATGTTGGAGTTGTCTTTTTAAAAAAAAAAAAAAATCACCTAAAGAAAGCATTTGGTGGCCTCTCTGTGGCACATCTGAATCCCTGGTGTCACCATTCTTTTTTGCACTTTTGGTCACTGTTCACTGACACAAGGGTGAAGGAGCACAGGTACTGTACTACAACAGTAGTTGATCTGATAGACAAGAGTGTGATGAAGGAACTGATGAGCAGGTAGTGCATACCGGGTGGATACGCTGAATGAAGGGTGATTTTTATCCAGGTGGGGACGGAGCAGGACAACAAAAGATGACGTCATGCCACTCAGAATGGTGCATTTGAAAACTTAGGCATTTCTTATTTCTGCAGTGTTCCATCAAACTTTTAGTCTACAGTTGACCACTGAGAACTAAAGCCAGAGATGATGAAAGCATACATCAGGTAGCTCTGCCACAGGGAGTCTTATTCCTGTGTTTATTCTTCCTCCCACAGCCAAATCTAGCTCATGGCCAGCCTCAGTCTGGAAACCATCTTATTTGAACTTTGATTTTGTGCTGATTGACAATGTGCATTGTGTGAGGGAAGAAAGGTCAGCTACACAGTGTCATCTGTCCATATACATCATGGTATTTCCTTCAGACTTAATTAAACACAGGTGCTGAAGATTGACTCTGTAGTAAATGCAATGGTGTGCAAAGATCATTGTGCTCCTTGGAGCTTTTGTGGAAGTCAAGGCAACAGCTGATGAATAGGCAAGTAAGTGAATAAAGTCATTCAGCTAACGCAAGTGCAGAGGAGGAAGGTGAAGTGATGGAGGGCAACATGATGGCGGGGGGGGGGGCGGGGGAGACAGGGAAGACTAATTTGCTCTGACTCTCCGTGCCTGTCTTTTCTGCTTCACGTCTTGTTTTTATTTTTGTTTGTTTGTTTTTAAATTTCAGTTATGAGTACTTATATTCTTTTTCAGTCTAGTCGTTTCTCTCTCCAATTCCTTCTGTGTTCATGACCCCTCGATTCCCTCTCAAATTCATGTCCTCTCTATGTTTATTATTACATGTGCATATCTATCTCTAGCTCTACCTCTATCTCTGTTTCCATCTAATCTCTCTCTCTCCTTCTCCCTCTACATCTATATCTATCTACATCTATATCTATATAATCTTTATCTATCCATCCGTCTATCTGTCCATCTGCCCACCCATCAATCCATCCATCCATGTATGTATGTATGTATGTATGTATGTATGTATGTATGTATCTATCTTCTATCTATCTATCTATCTATCTATCTATCTATCTATCTATCTATCTATCTATCTATAGTATTGCTTGTATACCTATGTGGTGTATGTGTTTAATGCTGACCATTTGAGGTTGGGTACTTATGGAGGGACTTGTCACTCCCTCTCTCAGCATGTAACTCTTCATCTAGAGGTTGGTGGGTACTTGTGAGATTTTCATCATCCCTGCTAGCATGACAACTGTAGTTGTCCTTTGTTTGGGCCTTGTTCAGGTAACTATAGTGTTAAGGTCTTGTAGGTGCAGCTTCTCTGTGATTTATAAAAGACACTATCTAGCTGCAGACACCTTTTCCTCTGGTTCTTACAATCTTTCTGCAGCATCTTCCTTGATGTTCCCCAAGCCTTGGGTGGAGGAGTTTTGTTGTAGGTGTGGTAGTTGTACATCATGTGGTTGTGTTCTGATTTTAGAGCAGTTGTTGATTTTTGTGATGGTCTCCTTCCATTTATTTCTAACATCAGCTGGCTTTCCTCAGACGTCTATCCTCCTGCAGTCACAGGGTGGATAGCCAACAGTGGAGCTCACTTCTGACAAGCCTTGAGTTCTCCTCACACTCCAGGGTGAAGGTCTCAGTCTCATAAAACTGTTCTCATGTCAGACTCATCTCACACAGTTGACACCTACATGCATGTCTGTCCAGAGTGGTTAAAAGCTAAGATCCCTGTCTTCCCTTTCTACTTTTAGCTGTGATTTTTGGGGTAGCTCATGGATCTTAGGAACTCATTGACTCACTTGCACTTGCTGGTTTAGTCTAAATTGCTACAAGAGATTCAGACATACAGAAAAACGGAAACATGGAACGAAGACTGGGTGCAGTTTTGAGTCCCCTTTGGCCACTCCACCTCTGATCTGGTCAGCTCCATCTAGAAGCCCCTTGAATCTTGTGCTTTTGAGGGTTTCTTTGTCCCCCTCTGAGTATTCAAAACTTACCCTGAAGCCTTGAGTATCCTTGGCAAATGCCCTGCGATTGCGCCACATCCCAAGTCTTCCTTGTGAGTATTTAAGGGGCTTCATTCTATACTCTCACTTTACTCTATCATTACCTTCTTCCTCTTTCCCCTCCATGGAGACAGATGGGAAATTCCAATGTTTACCACCAGAGTTGGTCCTGGATGACCTACAACCTTCCAGCCACCTGTTACCTGGTTAACACACAAAAGGAAAGTCACCATTCCATGAATTCCAAGGCCTTGTGGGACCATGTACCTGGAAATGGGGAGAAGTCTGAATAAGTCTAATAAGCAGGTAGTTATAGAGATGAAGGGGCTAGAAAAGAAGAAAGATTCGGATGCTGAGACAATGAAGGTGACAGAGGTGATGGATGTGGGTAGATGGAGTTGACAGCACGGAGATGGAGGAAAAGATGGCCGAGATGAAGACAGAACTGATAGAATTCTAGATGACGGACACAGGTGGAGATGATCAGAGGGCATAAATATAGGGGTGGGAGAGAAAGAGGTGAGGGAAAGAAATCAAAATGGTAGAGGTGGAAACAGATCTCTCAGAGAGAGAGAGAGCCGTGCTAGAGAGATGTGGATATAGAAGATAATGGGGATGGCAGAGACTGAAACAGAGGGAGGAGGAGGAGGGAGCAATAGAGATGATCAGGGTGCAGCTGAGGCAGAGGTGCTGATAACAGAGACATATAAATGACAGAGGTGGAGATACGGTGGTCCTCACAGGTCCTTAGGCAGCAAAGAGTAAGAAGATGAAGGGATCCTCTTTGAGATGATCTGAGATGAAAACACATCCTTAACTAATCACGAAGTCAGAAAGAAGACATCAGGGACAGAGGGCATGCTAAGCACCACCTCATGGAATTGTACTCGTTGCTATCTAATGTATGAGTGGGAACCACATATCCATGTCAGTCTCTATTCGGATACGTGGATCAGGCTATGCAGTGCCACTCATAGGGCTCCCTGTAGTGACAGAGTGTTGAAAGCATGATCTGCTTTATTGATTGTAGAGAGGATGCACAGCCCCTCACTTGCTAAGTATTTGCTGCTAACATGCTGGAATGCTCCTGGCTTCTAGCTATTACTTTCAGAAGGTCCGTTCCTGGTCGGTGATTAGTCTTGTTGCTTTTTTTTGAACTTCTGTGCCATGGGTTTGGAGTGTGTGTGTGTGTTCCTATGTGTCTGTGTGTTTGTGTGTCTGTGTGTTTATATATCTCTGTATGTGTTTGTGTTTCTGTGTGTATTTGTGTGTGTCTCTCTGTCTATGTATCTGTCTGTTTGTCTGTCTGTCTCTCTGTGTGTGTGTGTGTGTGTGTGTGGTGTGTGTTTGTGTGCATGTGCGTGTGTATGCATGCATGTGGGCTAGAAGTAATTCATCAAGCACTGTCTGTCTAGTTTTTGAGACACAAGCTCTTCGTTAGCCTAGAGCCTGCTGGTTCAGCAAGGCAGGCTGGCCCAGGGATCTTGTTTTCACATTCTCATGCTGGGATTACAAGCAAAGCCCAAGATGCCTCGCTTTCTACACCCATGCTGGGGATTGAACTCATGTCTGCATGTTAGTTTGGCAAGCACTTCCCTGAGGGAAGCATCTCTTCAGACCCCCATTTCATGAGGCAATACTCTCTGTTTTCACACTGCCCCACACGAGTCATCCCTCTATCTTTTTAGTAAGTCATCCTTTGGTCTCGGGAGGAGACGGTGTCCTTTCTGTGATCACTTTGTTGGACATAGCCACTCTTGTCCATTTGGCTTCTTTTCCCCGTGGACCATTCCCTACAAATGTTTTCAAAGGATTAACTTTGTAGGTTAAAGGGATCGGCATCCTTGATGCATCTTTGGCTCTGACCTCTGCTGTCTGCCCTTTACTTGCAGCTACATAGACCAAAGAGTTGGCTTTATAATCATGATTCAATTGTCTAAGAGAAACATGTCAGTTTGTTACAAAGATAGGGGCTCATAAGGAGGGAGAGATGGACCCACCCAGATGCATCTTGGCAGCGTGTCTAGGCTAGGTCCTTCCCAGCTCATCCTCTGATTTTTTTGAACTTAGCTGCTCTTGACAATCAGGAGAGCACCCATCCTGACTACTGAGGATGTGGCTTAAATGCATGCTAACCCAAATCTGCTCTGCTGACAGCTGGTTAACTACCTCTATTCTTCATGGGCCTTTATCCTAAGTCTTATAGGGTCTGCTATTAGATTACCTGTGTTGTCCTGTTTAGAGTGTCTTCCTAGGCATAGGACAAGATGTAGTGAATGCCATCTTTTCTTTAGAACTGTACCCTCAAAGCACAGAAAGCCTGGAATAGGTGCAGGGGCATCTGCACTTTGTCTACCATCCCACGGGCATGGGCAAGCACTGTGCACCTAGAAACAGCTGAGCTGATGCTGATCCCTGCTGCTGCCACCAGCTCTGTCTGCCATCCTCATCCTCACCACAATCGTCTCTGTCACCATGGAAACAAAGCTAAGTCATTTAGGCTTATCTGGTTAGTGAGGCTTTATAATCCCCAGGACAATTATGCCTCGGGAAATAGGGAAACACAAAGATTCCATACAAATAAACACACAGGACACTGCTTCCCCAGCCCATTCTCTGACATGCTGAGGACCATTGCACTCACGAAGAAGCTACCCCAGCTGTCTCTCCTATGCCCTGTAAACTCTTCCTCTCTCTCCACGCCACACCCTAGTCTTGTCTTTAGAGAGTAACTATTTTTCTCATTATTCTGTCTGTGCCTTAGATAGGCTGAGGCTAGACTTCCAGTCTCCCTGTTCCCTACCACAGCAAATTGCACAGATTTATGTCCAAAACTCTGCCATAAGTTTTAAACATCTATTTGGACAACACTCCTCTAGAATTTATTATTTCTACATTACTTCATGAAGCATGAGCTGTACATGAAGGGAGATATAAAAACTGCAGGAATGATCAGAAAATGTAAAGCATATGAGCTATTCAAGTTCATGTCCTGAGCTTGAACATGTCCTGGATGGGTTGTATGCTCAGGACAGGCAGGTACATCACTGGCTCCTAAGACTGACTCCCTAGAGTGTGGATGGCCAGTGGAGTTTCGTGTGACATACATGGACACTCACCGGCCATGAATTTTTCTGCACCAGTGAGCTGTTAACTTCAGGTCACTTGTTTTGGAAATGGATGAATCCAAGTTCGGCTTCAAGAGTGAGGGGGTTCATCCACAGAAGGGGACTTTTCAAGTGGGCCATGCTGGCCTAATACTGTCCAGTTCGCTCTGAGCCTCGTTTTGGGAAGATCATTCTTTGCTACCTATGTTGTAAGAGCCTTAGTGCAAAAACTTCCTGATACTGAGATGCTGAGCCTGGATACTGAGTAGTTTGGGAATATGTCTGGAGATTCGGTTTTCCACTCAGAAGATGGGCATTGCTCTCATCATGGTTTGTTTGTTTAGGTGTGACAGCAAAGTCGTATGTATCCTACATACGGAGGCATTTTCTAAGCTGAGAATCAATCACCACCAGGAGCTCATGGACAGAGTCAGCATTTCATTGATGAATTCTGTCGGAGTAAGCCTTCCACTTTGAGCTTGTGACCTCAAGGACAAAGGCCTTACCTCAGTTCCTTTTACCTAGCTCCTAATCCTTCGGATCAAGATAATTTCCTAGGTGAATGTAAACTTACATCCTTTGCGGAGCAGCCCCTGACCCTTTCAACACCTGACGCTCTGTGACTGTTGATGCTCAGCCGCCATTCATTCCCTGGGAGCCAAGAGCCTACAGCTTTCAGCACACCGCATGAGGAGAACCAGGAGCCCCTTCGCAATTATTTAGTCAGACCCAGAAATTGTACATAGCCCCTTGGAATATAATTTTCAGTGTCTTAGCATGGACTCAAGTCCTAGAAGCTTAGAAAATTTGGGGCAGAAGGCATAATTCCTAAGGCATGGTGTGGCTGTATCATTCCACTCTACAGTGCTGAACTTCAGATGTCCTTGGGGCAGGTGGACTCAGTGAAATTCAACAGTGAGAGAAATGGAAGAGACCAAGGAGAAGCAGGTATGTAAAGGAGCTTGGCAAGAATAGGAACAGCACCTGAAGCTTTGCTTATGTCTGCACCAGCCTGCCCTCTGGAGAGTGCTTATGTCTCACCCTGGCTACCTTTTCTGTCTTTCTTTCTCTGCTTCTGTCCACCATGAGGCAGAGGGACCCTCCACTACATACTCCCGGCCTCATGATGTTCTGCCCAAGTACTTGGGTCCAACCCAGCTTTCCCCAACAGCTGTGAGCCCAACAGCTGTGAGAGGTAACAAACCCTTCATCCCTCCAGCTGATTCTGTAGGTATTTGAGACACAACAATGATGACAAAAGTAACTAAACAGTGGTGCTCTTTAAAGATGGCTGTCACCAGCATCTGTGGCTCCTTAGTTACCTTTGTTGTCCACTCTGAGTGAGGCATGTTCTCCTGAAGCTCTAACTCCTAGATCACCTTAGGTCCTGCAGCCAAGCGAGCATCACCTATAGCTCCCCTAAGAGTTCTGCTGCTCTCCTAGCTCTCAGATCATTGCCCTGGAATCATCTGAACTCACTGGAATGTCCATTCTTGGAAAGAGAGAGAAGTTAAGTAGATTTCTGCAGTATTGGCAATCCCCCATGGGCGCTAGTAACTGGGCTCAAAATCCCGGAAGCTAAGGGCAGGGACAGATGAATAAGCCAGTGAATGAAGTCAGGGTAGTGACCTGACTTTAATCTTAAACCAACGGAGAGAAGAGAGACTTTTCCTGTGCCTGAGGCAAGCAGGAGAGATCATGTTTCTCTAGCCACCAGTCAACATTGATAAGGACTCCTGTTCTGATGACAGAGATGCTAAAAGGCAAGAGAAACCCAATTTCATGTTGTAACGAAGAGTGAAACTCCCAGGTAGCAATGAATGCAGTTAGTCATGATGTAAGTATTGATGAGAAAGGGTTTTCCCCAGCCTGAATCAGTCTAGAGGATTCCAAATCAAGAACTCTCCAAAAGCCCACTGAGATTGACCGCTGGTTCTTGGCACTGAGCCTGATGTCTCAGCCCAGTCCTTCCCTGTCTCTTGGGAAAGTCCTAGGCAGGTAGTCAGAAACTCCAAACCATGGGCCCAGAGCAGAAGTGCTAGATGACTTTGAAGGGAATTTCTCCCATCCAAACATTACTCATCCCCCAGTGCTTGGGACACTGATGTTCACAGCAATTCATGACTGTGCTAAAGATTCCCAATTCACCTGATGTTAAAATAGTCCATGTGAACATGACAGCTTGCATGGTAAGGAGCAGGGGCCATGGACATGATCCAAGTCAGCTAGGACTTGAGCTTTATGCTGTTGCAGTCCCTAGGGATGCCTGGGCCTGCCTAGTGTCCTCACAGCACCTGGGTCTAAGCAAAGCGAGAGGCAGGTATGACTTCACTGTCTTAAGAAGATAGATCCCGGGGGCAGATTGTTAATCAGATTGATGGAAAACTACTGTGTACTGATGCCTCAATGCTGGCAGCTCCTTCTGTGCCCCAGCACAAATTCCCCACACTTTGCTCCTTAGTCAGAGAGGAAAAGAACTAAAAGAAAAAGCACCCTTTTCCCTCCTACACTAAATATTCTTGATTCCACTCTCATCTCGGTTGTGTTCTATGACCCAACTCTGTTCCTTAGAGGTTTTTACTTTCTAACCTTCTTGGGGAGATGGGAAAGTAGAGTCCTTCAGGGCAGAGAGCCAACCAAAACTGAGTTTCTATGAAAATGCCTAAAGGAACCTGAATTTTGGAAGCTAATTAAAAGTAAATAAATTTGGGCTGAGGAGTTGGCTCAGCCGGTAAAGTACTTTCTATACAAGGATAAGGGCTTAATCTCAGATCCCCAGAATCCACACAGTGGGGTTACAGTGTGGAATTACAGAATCCACGCAGTGGGATCACAGAAGCCACACAGTAGGGTTACAGAATCCACACAGTGGGGTTACAGTGGTATGTACCTGTAACCCCAGTGCTCCTGTGGCAAGATGGGAGGCCCAAGAGAATGCTTAGAAGCTCACAGGCAGCTAGCCAGCAATACAAAATGGTGGATGAGAGACCTTGTTTCCTTCCAGTTGGAGACATGGCTCAGTAGTTAAGAGCACTTGCTGCTCCTCCAGAGCATCAGAGTTTGGCTCCCAGCAGCCATATGAGGTGATTCACAGCAGCCTGAACTCCAAATCCTGGGGCTCTGATTGATGCTCTTTTCTGACTTCTGTGGCCACTGCACACATGCACACACATGCACACACACACACGCCATGCATGTGCACATAAACCTTTGATTAAGACAGAGAGAGAGAGAGAGAGAGAGAGAGATCTCATCACAAGCAAAGAGGAAAGTGAGAACTGACTCCCGAGGTTGTCCTCTGGCTACCACACGCCCATGTGCATGCCAGCCATCTCTCACACACAAACATATACACGTCATACACAGACATGGTGATTTTTAAAAATTGAAAGATTTAATAAGCTGCTACTGTATCTAAAAGCTTTCCTTTAAAAAACGATGATCCGATAAGGAAAGCGAACTGTTCTCCACATCCTGGTTCTGCTTACCCGTGCATGTCTGCTTGCACACGTGCAGACATACTGCATGTAAAACGTACACATGCTAGAACATTAAAAAAAAAAAAAAAAAAAGCACCTACAAAACCTTGCCCCTGGAAGTCAGACGGGAGTGAGCCGTTCTCACCAAGCACCCCCCCTGTATTCCGGAGAGGTTCAATTAAGGGATGCGAGCCATAAAACAGTGCGTTTTCTCCCTGTTTTGGTGCATTGCTTTTAATCTCGAAGTCTTGTATTATATCAGGTTCCTATAATTCTTCCGGCAGGAGAAAGCTTGTTTTACAAAAATATAGTCTCCAGCATTTGAAATGTAAGTTTGCATCCAGATAACATATATATCACGAAGCCAGCAAACTAACTCACTTACTTAATCCACTAAAGTTCAGGTGATTCCTATATTGTGCAAAATGTCTTGAGATACGCAGTTGCTGCCAGTGCCCATCACTGCTCCCTTGCTCAAGAAAGATGAGAGGGGAAGGGGGTGGAAATCCCCTCCTGGGATGCCACAGTAACACGTCTTCCATTATCACCCGGTGTCAGGACACTGCGTAATATTCATTGTGCATGAACAATAAATTACTATTTACCTGGCAGTGTCTTTGATAAGACCGTCTCCTGTCTCTCTCTCTCCCTCTCTCTGTCCATACAGCATGGAGCAGAGCAACCCCCTCGCCTACCTATAATTCTTATTAAGGCACTACCTTTCCAGAAGAAGAAAGCACATGCTTCCAAAGCCACCACTCTCTGGGGTTTTTTAGGGACCTTGTTTTTATTGGTTTGCTTTTATTTCTCCCACCTGCTGTGTTTGAATGCCACGGTGACTTCTGTGTATACAAGTCTCATATTGAAATGTCGGCTGCAGATATATGCAATATTAAAGAGCGCTTATGAATTTTTGACATCTAATTAGTCGCTACCCAGTTAACATGTCAGGGCTCAGAGGGATTAGGAAGGCGGCCCTTTCTGAATACTTTACAGTGAGGCTCTGCCCTTTCATGTATTATTCTTTAATGGAGGTGGTGATTATTTGGCCCTGATTAATTGATGAAGCCCACTGGTCTGGCAAGTGGAACCTGGCTCTCCATTGCTCGATCTTGTGGCTCTCAGAAGGACTCTGCCACACAATTTGCAAGGCCCTGCTTCTCCCCGGCCCCCTCTGTGCCACTCAAGGCAGAAGGGCTTTTCTTGTCCCTCTTGCAGCTCTTCTCTCTATTCAGACCAGCCACCCACGCCATGACATCCTAGCTTGGCAGAATACCACATCCTGACGCCCTAGTCAGGCCACACACAGAATAGGTGACGGGGGAGCACCTAACCCTTCTCCCCCCAAAGCAAAGTCTCTGGGTACTTCTTTCCTCTCATGTTTGACTTTTCAGAATGATTCTTTGGTGCTTTTAACACCTGTGGCTCTCCAATGGCTCAGTTTACTCCTAGTCCAGCTCTCTGCCAAGACACCAGGTGACATGCAGGGCTTTGAGAGCCCTCTTGCCATTGTCTCTGACTGGAGACATTCGGAAGCCACACGTGTAGGAGGACAGCCTGACACCTCTGCCTCTTCTTGGATACAGGATGCCAGGCTCTGGGTGTCACATCAGTGGAAGGGATCTGTTGATGACCTCTGGCAGAGCTGTCCCTCCACTGAGGAGCATCAAGATATTCTGCTTGTGCGACTATGAAGGGGACCCAGAAGGAAGCAGATATATTCCACAGCGTCTGCCTCTTCTGGCCCCAGGAAAGCTCCCCATCTCCCAGGCATGAGCCTTGGAGCTCAAGGTCTTGTGCTGAAGCCCAGCAGAAGCTAAAATATGTAAATTAAAGATGTTGGGAGGGATTGGTGAGGTCCAGCATTGAGTTTGCTCAAGGGTCTACAGACATGCTTTCACTTCGCTTCATGACTTTCCTTTGGTATATGCCCTTGTCTACACAGGCACATGTGCAAACATGTGCTGGTAAATTCACACATGCACACATAGTCACACATTCATGCATACACAGGCTTGCACTGTACACTACACATAGCATCATGCTCATGTACAAACATGCACATTACATATAATGTCACATTCGTATATTCAAACACACAAACTCATACAGGATAGTTCTCACACTCTTGGGCACACGTGCACACTTGCTTGTGATATGATACTCATGTATTCACTCACATACTCACACAGTATCACCACACTCTGCCCAACACGTGCACACTGCATGTGATATGACACTCATGCTCACGTAGACATATAGTCATGCACACACAGCCCCACACTCATGCACACTACATGTCATGTTACACTCAAGCACACACTGCTGCACACTCATACACACATAAACATACTCGTGAACAGGCATGCACACAACATATAGCATAATCATACTTATGTGCACAGAGCCCCACACTTGGGTACAAATCAGATGTGCACGCTTATACCTCATACCACACTCAAGCACACACAGATATCTTCTTTCCCACAGCTTTCTGAACAAAGGTTCTACCACCAGACTCTCCTACCCAGGCTTCCTGGTTTTATGAACAAACATTACCTTTTTTTTCCGTTTGCAGAGCAGAATCACACCCATTGTGAATTCCCACCATTCAAGTCTATATTGGGGCAGCAATGGAGCTGAGGTCCATTGGCTTTTTAAAATGCACCAACTCCGGCCAAACCATCCCCAAGATGTATAATCATGAGTAAGCCTTCACCTTCATCAGCTGGTAGGTTTAATTGCTACACTCGATGTCAATCAGGGCCAGCCTTAGATGTGCATGGGGGGGGGGGGGGGGGATTTCAGAGAAATCTCCTGGACTTAAGCTTTCTGCTACCTCCTGTCAGCTAAGCTGTAAAGGGAAAAAGAGGCAGGAGAGAGAGCAGGAAAAGACCTGCTCACCGGCAGACAATGCTGGGGGCTCCTGACACTGTCAAATGAGTCTGTCTGAGGTGAGCTGGGGATGGGAGGTCGGGCTGGAAATGGGACAGTTCACAGATGTGGACCCTGCCACGAGCCAGCCCTTTGTCTCCTGAACTTTTCACATTGATAAAAGGAATCTGGGCGGGCGTGGAGAGGGGGGTATATGTATGTCTGCTTCACAAGGGGTGGGGGTGGGTGGCTCTCTCAGGGATTAGAGGTGGATTCCAGTAGGGGTAAGGGGAAGCAGAGAAAGAAAGAGCAGGCCGAGATGCGAAGGGCTAAAAGGAAAAAGCCTCAGTGCATACGGTGGCTACAGCGGGTTCTACCCCAAGGAAACAGTGAACTTCACAGTGTAAGAGGCAGCTGAAATTTAGAATTATTGTTTCCTTCTAACAGAAGACTCATTTTCCACGGCCACATTTGCAGCATAATAAGCTTTTTGTTATTTTTTCAATTAGAGTCAATTGACCTAACAAAATGCTCGGCAATTAAGTGATTTTTGTAATGGTCCGGGGGTAATTTAGCCGAGCTTGTCAGCTGTGTTTCATGAAGCCGAGCTGTCTCTTTTTTTCTCCTTCCACTGCCTCTCTCTCCTCTCTCTCTCTCCCTCTCCCTCTCTCTCCCTCTCTCTCTTTCTCTCTTGAGCATAATGGCTCATAATTTCGAAATCTCTCCCTTCTGTTTCCCTCACAATAATTCGCAATTACAGGAAGTTGTTGGAGGTGATTTTTTTTCTACCTTGCCTTTTGAGTCAGTAATTTTAAATAAAATGTACATACTTATAAAAAGCCAGCTATTACTGAAATCACTTTTTGTGTAAACTCAATTATTTTATGAATAGTGACACCAGCTTACACGGGGTCCCACTCTGAAGCCCGAAGCTTTATTATCTTTGGAGTAAAAGGGGGTGGAGGACTCACAGCACTCTCTCTAAATCAAACCAGCTCCCAAGGGGGTAAACATAACTTCAGAAGAGCAGAGGGGATCCAGGTCACCTGACTATGGCAAATGGCTGGATGTCCACTCCCTGGCCCCTGGCCAAGCCCAGTGTCACCCCCCTCTCCCCCAGGGCCATGGCTGGACCTAAGCTTCTCATCCATTGATTTATTGGGGAAATCTTCATTTGCCTAATTGATTCATTCCCCTCCGCAACATCTGGAGTTAGAATTTCTTTTAAAGGCTTTAGTCAGATGTGATGACAGGATTCCATGCTCTTCCATTGAGGGACTTCCTGTCTCCACCTATCTTAAACCAGTCCTATCGGCACTCATGCATGCATAGGGGCAATGATGGGGACACCATGTGGCTGGGGTTCTCTCATACAGATTCACCCAGGAGGCCACTCAAGTCGTTACCAAGATCCATCTTTAGCCTTTCCAATGCTCACATCTGCCTGGCTGCCTTTGTTTTGAAAGGGTTTCTGCATTTTACCCCTTAGCTGCCGCCACCCTTGTGACAAACAAGCCAGAAGCAGCCCACTTTATGCCTTGGCAGGAAACTCTGCCAGGAGGGGGCAGTAGAAGAGCAAGACAGCCAAACCCCATTGTGGCCAGCCCACCAGCTCAGGGAGGCCTGGTCTCTCCCTAAGCACCTGCAACCCAGTGAGTGCTAAGCTGGGAACGCCCCTTAGTATGTATCACCACACTGCTCTGGGATCCATCCCCCATCCCCGTTTTGGTAATATCTAATCGAATGCCCCTCTATTTCTGTAGGGTTCGACATCTCTAATAACACCACTGCCACTGCCACTGCCAGCCGGATGCTGGGAGCCCTGGGTATGTTTCCTTTTAACTTTGAGTAGGGGGATGGGAGACTCCTTGGAAGAATCTGGAACAACTGTGCTAGACATTAAAAGACAGGTGCCCAGCACCACCAGGCCTGTGTGGACTCATTTACTTAACCATTAAATAAATTGTAATTTCCCTAACCTTAACGTAAGAAGTTCAGATAGATACCGTCTCAGAGGACTTTCAGTTGTAAGTTGTCTAACAAGACACTGTGTCTATAACATCACAATCCTGTTCTCTTTGTAAAGCTGGGAGGGCTCTCTGTTCAACTCCAAATGTCTCCCCTCCTCCCTCTCTCTCTCTCTCTCTCCCTCCATCCTTCCCTTTCCCTCTCTCTGCCCCTCTCCCTCTCTTCTTTCTCCAGTGAACAATTTGCCCTAAGCTAAGACATAACGATATTCTAGAAACTCAGTTGTTTCATAGCTCTTAACAAGGGGTGCGCTTTCCAGGGGGGTGATTCATACCTGTAACTTTGAGCTGATGGAGATACTTGAGCCATCTCTCCATAGTCATGGGCAGCCTTGGGCTTGGCTTTAGTTCAGCTTCTAAGTCACTGTGTTTTGGCCGGGCTGGGGCTTGGCCCAGCCTCTCAAGGCTTTGATTAATCCACTGAACCTCTCATCCCTCTGCCTATAAAAGCCTCAGCTACAGTTCTGAATAGCATCTTGCAGAAGAAAGAACCCAAAGCAGAGAGTCTTAGACTTTTATCCAGCGCCAGAGGAGGGATGTAGTTATTAAATCTCAGCTGCTTATCAAACTGATATGAAAGTCATTTTGCATGATTGCACTGCATCCTGGAATCTCATGCTTTTATTTGCTGTGTATCTCTGTGCTTTCTTATTAGAAAAAAATACTCAAAGGATAAAAAAAATAGCTGATAATATTATTCAGTTTTGACAATTAGGTAGGGAAAAAAATTCAAAGCAATGCTTTTTCACTGCAGCTGGCAATAAACTCGGGGTTCCCCTGACAGCAGTCTACATAGTGCTACCCAAGGTAGCACTGGCTTTGTCTTCTAATGGCCACCTACTGGTTTTACTGGGTCTGGATGGAATTGGGGAAGAGTCCCAGTCTGTCCTGTAGTATCTATGAATGGCATCTGTGGAATCTTCCCGATTCTCCTTTATTTGCTCACTCTGATTTAATGTCACGACCACAGTGCTGGTTGGTAGTGTACCTCTTGGAAAGGTAACTTTGCCCTTAATTAAACGTATTTTATTTTGTTTTGTGTGAGACAGAGTCACATGCATTCTCCGATGTGTAGCCAAGGATGGTCTTGAGCTTCTTCATTACCAGAGTCTGGGATGACTGGAGTACAGTGTCATGCCTCATTTTATCTTGGGGATGGAAATTATTCCCAGGGTTTCATGATCTCCAATTCAAGGGTGGAAGGATGGGGGTCTTAGCCAGTACCTCCTTCATCATTTCCCTTCTTTACCTTATCAGTTCACTCTTCAATTTCACACACACACACACACACACACACACACACACACACTCAAGCAGCCTATATTGGACCTTACAGCCCAGTGAAGGTTCCCCAGCAGGAAGAAAACTTCCTAGTCAGACCAACTTGGGTTCTCTACCTCCCGTGGGCAAGATATATAGAGATTTATAGTGTTTAGCCCTCAAGTGCTTATGAGTAATCAAGAGTAGTACCAGCAACCCGTGTTTTCTAGGGTATCTCTAGGACACCTATGATCAACCATAAGAAGGAGGTAGGCCATAGGGATGCCAGGGGAAAGGGAAGTACTGGGTGAGGGTTTACAGAGGGAGGAGGTTGGAGAAGGCAGAATGGGGTTGGGGGAGAGGAATAACTAACACTAAAGATGTTTGAAAAAGCCGTATTTGAATCTACTGGTTTATAAACTATCCGTCTCTGTACACACACACACACACACACACACACACACACACATATATACTTGTTCGTATAAATTACTTTTGTCAGAGATAGCCTACCCAGGAGATAATGCTCATCCCAGAAGCCAAAGGAAATGAAAATCACAGTGCCAGGTGTGGGATCCTTTAGACTTCTTAACAGATTTGTAAAGGAAGGACAGAGGAAACTCAGAGACTTGACAGTTGCTGCCTAGTTGGTACAGGACACCTGTGTGACCAAGCCAGGACTTCGAGGCTGGAAGGGAAGGCTGCTTTGGTCTTATCTGCTGTCAGAAGCTCTGACTACACTATTCTTTCTGGAGTGTCTGTCAGCCTATGACTTTACGGCCAGTCTTCTCCACAGTTTCTGGGTTTAGATAGGGAAAGGGACATTACCTTAATAGAGAAGGCCAAGGGTCTTGAAAACTCAGTGCTACCCCAGACTGGTACAGATATAGAAGAGGGGGAAGCCCACTAAGTACAGTTCTAGAGGGGGAAGTGGAAGCCTCCACAATGGGAGATCTTTCTACCTCAAGGTCAAGAAGGACCATAGCTAATCTGTTGAGCACTTACCAGGAGCCAGACAAGATAGCTAGTGACAGGGCAACTGTGATCTAGCTGTGCTATCAAATTCAGAAAGGACATGATGGCTTGTCAGAGGGGATCAGTACCTTTGAAAAGTCAAAGTGAGGCAGAGTCAGTCAGGAAGGGAAAAAATGCAGAAAGACTCAGTCTTTTATGAAATGACCCCTGTTTTGTCTAAGGAAAGGAAGGTCTCTTTCCTGTGGGCCTCTTTGTTCACGATTGTGAAGAGCAAGTTGAATCAACCCATAGGTTCTTAATCTTCATGATCTTAGACAGCTCTCATGGGGCCTTTCATTTCTGCATCTTTGTGCTGTTGTTACCCTCACAAAGTCTATGCTGTTCTGTACCAAAACCTAGAAATCTCCACCTTTTCTATAAAAGATTAAAGTAATACTGTAAGGGGACTAGACTTGAGAAGCCCTGACTAAGTGGTCCAGTGGTTTCTGGGAGCTCTTGTGGGAAAGTTAGCACCTTATTGTCTCTGGGCTATCGGGACTATCCCAGCACAAAGCAGAGGTAGATACTTCTTGGGTTCATACAGAGGTTACAGCTTCCAAAATCCCAGCTCTGACGGCATCCCCAGAACCGAGTACTTCCTTCCTTCTCTTTGTAGCTCCAACAGGATGTCTTATTTCTCTGAGATTCTGACGGGCCAAGACACTCGAAAAGAAACAAGCAAGTCAATAAAAGCTGAGAGAAGAGAACAAGGAATTGAGAAAGGGGTTACTCTGCCAACTCAGGAAAAAGTAATGAGCCATGATCGCAGCAGAGTCAATTGTACAAAGGGGGCTAGAAACTGAGCACCCTACTACCTGTGTCCATGGAGGCAGTACGAACCTCGATGGTTGGTATGATGAATGCATCCAACATTGGATGAAGCAGGACTTCCTCTAGGTCTGTGGGTAGCTGAGGGTAGAAGTACTGGGCCTAGCCAGCTGCCATGCTTTTAAGAACTGGGTAGCACTGGGGCAGGTTTCCTTAACCAGGAAACGGGGTATGGATCATGCAGAAGGCTCTGTGGCCTTCATCGTTTCTTCTACTACAGAACTAAAATTGCTTAGAAAATCTATAAATTGAGTTGATATTGAAATAGGAGACATCGACACGCCTGATTGTGTTTCTTTTTTGAAAATGGAGGATGCTTCCCATCCCCATCTCCTACAGACAAGTCTTCCCCATTCTCCCAGTCCCTCCTCTCTCTTCTCTCCTGCTCTGTGCTTTTTTTCCTCTGGGCTACTTCGTTTGCTCTTGGTGCTACACTCTGTCCCTTCCTCCATTTTGATATCTCAATGTTCATCTCTCCCCTTACCTAACTCAGAACAGGTGCTTATGGGTGGGTTTTGTTTGGTTGGTTTGTTTTGGTTTTTTTGCATAAGTAAATTTCACCTCACTCCCAGGTTTATATAGCAAGATTAGCTTGGATCTTAATATTCTCACACTTGAATTTCTGTAGCCCACTAAGATTGTAAAATTGTGGCACACCTCGCAGATGAAAACAGCCAATCAAAACTGGAACAACATGAACCAATAGGGAAGAAGCAAGTGAAGAAGCAAGTACTAGAAGGAAATTAAATTTTAAAAAAGATTTCATTTGGTACCATCGCCTTGATACATTGCATACTGATATCTATTGATTCCTCATATCTTGTAGGTTGACTTTTAATTTGGGGGTGTGTTTGACTTCGTAGAATCTACCTTGTGAAGGACAGAACTGGATTTTCGTGGTCAAACACAATCTTGAAAATCCATTTGCAAAATTCCCGATTTTAAGTATACTCCAGGGAAACAGACAAGGCTGAAATGCATCTGCAATGAGTCAAACACAGGGTTTATTTTTTAAAGCATACTTTGATTAATTTCAGGTACCTAATTAACTCCTCAATTTAACAACCATTTCTGCTTAAATGACAGCTTTTAAAATATTTGACTCTAATAAACCTCCCCTGAAAACTTGTTATGCTATTAATTTGATAATACATTTTTTTTTAAACCGAATGTTCATTTTGTAAAACCAACTCAGTGAGTATCTAAAAATAAGCCAATCCCTTCTAGAATGTGCTCCAAAATAATGTTTTGTGTTTTGCTATCTTACTACCAAGACATATATATCAGGTAGCCTCCCGATCTGTTCTGATGGCTACAGGTGAAATTTTTCTGAGGCTGAGGGTAATCCCAAGTTGAAGTCAATTCAAAGCCCCCAAGTCCAATGGAATCTCGGTGGAAGAAGGAGTCTCCTTGCCATCCAACCTCTTGCACAAATACTGCTTGAGAAACTCAGATTTCTCCCATCCCCGAGTGTTCCTGATTACACTGGCATGGAGATGCTTTGGGGATCTCTATGCTTTCTTAGCAGCAAAGCATCATAAGCTCATCAGTAACATGAGAAGGAGAAAGAGAGATTGTGGTAACAAACATGGACTTGCCTGCCCCATAAGGCATGGTGTGTGGAACATTGGTCCAGGAGTTCAGAGTCTCTCTGAGTCTAAGACTCATTCAACCTGTGATTCATGTTCCAGCCCCCAGATCTGCATTTATATCATAACAATTTAGGAGTAATTTTTTTTTTTTTTGATTTTTCAAGACAGGGTTTCTCTGTATAGCTCCTGGCTGTCCTGGAACTCACTCTGTAGACCAGGCTGGCCTCGAACTCAGAAATCCACCTGTCTCTGCTTCCCAAGTGCTGGGATAAAAGGTGTGCACCATTTTTATTCTTTTAGTTTACAAAGGTAAGGAGCATAGCCATGGAAAAAGGTTGAACTTTGTTAGAGATGCCAGCCAGAAAACATTTATCCTGCGAAACAGTAGGATAGACAGAGTGTTATCCTCTATCTAGAGGATGTAAGTATATCACCTGCAGGCATGTGCATTTGTGCATAGTCATATATACACATGCCCATGTGTGTGCATGCAACAGTGGATGCCTACAGGAGAATTATAATCTTTGGAATGTTGTCACTTAGAAAAACATCATCATAGAGAAGATACAAAACACATCCTAGGTTCATGTCCCAACATCTTCATCATCTTTGTGGTTGTGATGAAGTTGCTCAATCTCCCTGAGTCTAGGTGAAGCCTAGTACTTTCACCTACAGGCAGAACGGAAGCAAGGATGTGTGAGTGCATCACAAGGCAGTTATACTAAATCTGCTTATTTTGCTAGACAGTAAATATCTGCCTCGACCCACAGCAGGTGTTTGGGGAAGTGTCCGCAATGACAGCAGTAACTAGGATGACGCCAATGGTGACGATGGCAATAGGAGGCACCTGGTTGTGTCATTGCAGAAATGGGGTTCCCAGGACAATAGGAAATTGCATCTCAGAAGCTGGAAGTCAAGGGCTCGCGGGTTATGAGTCACCGCTTTTCTTCGTGCCTGTCAGTTTGTTTTTGAGAATCCACAGAAATAGAAACGCTCTATCAGACCAACTTGGATTACCATCTGGCCCACACATTTTCCTGGCATGGCCCGAAGGCCAGCACTGCTAGTCTCCCCTCCAAGCAAAACCCCAAGTTTAACAGAACAAAAAAATCTGCTGCTGTGATGCAGGGTGCACAGCAGCCTGGGTTCATTATCAGGACCTGTGGGTGAGCAGTAGGCATGAGACAATACCAATAAGGACTTATCAGTACAATAGCCAATGACAAAGCTCCTGGCTATGTTGTTACAAACTGCACCAGACTATTGAGGAGCAGCAGTGGTAGACTGCCCACAGAGCTTCCTTATTGAGTCTGTTAGGCTGTGTTATTGACCTTGGTTTTTCACTGGGAAACATTGAGAGCCTTATCCCAGACATGAACTAATGCAGGATATTTAGAACTTGGCACCCTATCTTCTGACGGCTAGGGTGGCAAGCTTTAAAGACCGAGTTAAAAGAGGGGAGACATTTGTTCAATCTCTGGCTTTCTTGAGGTGCTGGGGTGGGAAGATCCAGGTGGCCCCCAAATTCAGCTCCTTCCATATAAACTAGGGCTCTGAGACTCAGAATAGTGAGTGAGGTATCTCTGGTGGACAGAATAAGATGCAAATTCAAAATTTCAGCCCAGAAAGTAACCTTTAAAATGAAAGGTCTTATGAGTAGAAATTGGGTGATGAAATCTAAGGTGTGTATCAGCATCCTTTATCACTACATTAGGGTTCAGTGCTTGACTTCAGCATGGTGACATCAATTATATCCCATATAGGTTAAAACAGAAGATCAACAGGCTTTTGAAAGTTCTTTTGTTTGCAGGCCTCTCTATCTTCCATTAGGGTTTCTATTCACCTTTGTGAAAGTCCATGCTCTCAGAAAATACCCCTCAAACTTGTGTTTTCTAGACCACACAGTGGACGAGAGCCTTGGGAGCCATGACTTCTTCACTGGGTTTCAGGACTTTATCTTAGAGTAGGTGTTCCTGATGTCTGACCTCTTGCTTGGCTACCCTCTAAACCAACTCATAAAGGAATGAAGTCTCTGGAGACCTAAACTGCAGAAACGAGAGACTCCCCAGCAAGCAATCTCTTTGTGAAGCTGCAGTGGCATGAAAGGCCACTGACCACATTAGGGTCACCTGAGCCTTCACACTTCCCAGGAATGGCATGCGTCTCCCAACATGTCTACCACATGTGGTTTTGTGAAGAATTTCTGGCTCCTTTAAGCTCTTGCTCTGGGTTTGAGTTTCCTAGGCTGGTGTGTGAGAAGGGAGTCTGAAGAGAGGTACTGATAGGGGTAATCCTAGATCTAGGGCTGTGAGCTTGAGTCACTGTACCGCGGTGGAATTAGCGTCTCTCTTGTGATAATATAGATTGGGAAGGAAAGTGTCCTTTTTTCTCAGGCTCCTGAGAACAGTGTGAGGAGATGGGAAAAACTCTCCAGAGGAGAAGGGATATGAAACATCAAGGAGGCTGAGCTCTAAGTTCAGTGCATTGCATATTTTCCACAGAGGGAAATTTGCTTTTGTGGAAAACTCTTGTAATTCATAGGCTTGAAGGGTAAGAACTTAGTTCTGACAAACCCAAAGTGAAGATTTGTTTGATAGATATTTAGGAAAAGAACTAAAAATAGCATTGGCTTTGAAAATTGCATGTAGTAAAAAAAAACCAGGACACTCTCCCTTTCTTCCAGGAAGATCCACGCTCATGGATGCTTTGCTTTGCGCCCAAGACCACGGTTACATTTTGAACTGAGCTCCCTGCCCAGCCTCCTCTTTAAATATGTAAAACTCGGCATGCATCTAATTGTTCCTTCAGTTGTCCACTCGTACCTTCAAATTATGGGACAAGTGGCCAATTGGGCCTGCAATTGGCTAATTGTGGATGCAATTAGCCAATTGTGGGTATAATTAGGCGCATGTAGAATTAATCCTATGTGCAAAGTGGGCGTCCACCCTTTGAAATTGTTGAACTAAACCTGTTCTAGATGCACATCTGGACCAGGCACAAAAGGGATGCAGAGAGAATCCTGGATGAGTCACTCTGCAGAGAATCATTAAAGCAAATCTGTGCCTGGTTAACAAGGACATGTGATTCAACCCTACAATCAGATGGCCTTGCAGTCTCTATGAGGAGCTCAGCCCAGACAAGGCAACACAGATCGAAGCATCAAAAACCAATTGCTCAAGGGCTAAGAGGTGGCTCAGTGGATAAAAATATCCACCCTGAAAGCATGAAGTGCTTAGTTTGAACCCCTAGCACCCACAAAAAGACAGCCATGGTTTTACCTGCCTATCACCCCAACCTTGGAAGAGACAAGCCGACCCTGAGAGCTTACTGGCGAGCCAGCATAGAAGAGAGTATGAGCTTCCACTTAGTGAGACACTGCCTAAAGGTAAGAAGGTGGAGAGCCGTAAATACAAGAATACATGCATGCTGCTTGGCCTCAGCAAGCATGTGTGCCTCCTCATGCATGTAACTCACATGAACACACACACGCACACACACATCATACCTCTCACAAATAGACAACACATAGCCACAAACATACACACATAAACCAGTAGTCCTGTCTATCTGTCTAAAGGCCTTCTGAAGTATCCTGGCTGCTGTGAAGATTTTCTAACTCTTCTTTGGACTGATGAGTTGTTTAATAGGCTTTAACAGGCAGACCCATCACGGTAGCCATCCGACAGGTACCACATTCATTTCCGTCCAAACACTTGCCACTGAGATATGTCACTATCTCAGTCAAGTATTAACTGATGTCTTTAGGTTTCTTGGGAGAGAGGAGATAACGTGGAAGCGTGGAATGCCCCGGCAGGCATGGTAGACATCTGTAATGCAGCCATACTGTGGGCAATGTGGTAACAGAGATACAGTAATTTAAATATGTTAATGTCTTGGTTTATCAAGTCTGAATTCCCTCACTCCTTCCATTCGGTCTTCATTTTATAAGTTTAAATGTTCTGTCAGACAGCAGGACATTTTCAAAGTGGTTTAAGTGGAGGTAGCTATGGCCCTACTAATGGATTTCAGTCTAATTTGTTAGTTAATAAGTCTAAGATCTTTGTTAAGCCTTAGATTCAACCTCCTGAAACAAAGTTTTCTCATCTCTAAGGACAGACTGATACAAACTGTTCACACCTGCCTTGCAGGGGGTAGGGGCGCCCTTTCCAATTAAGTTTAAACAGTTCCATTAAGATTCTATAACAAAATGAGATGTGGAGAAAAGAGGAAAATTGAAACTCAGATATTTGAAACATGAATGCATTAGTAGTTATTTCTTGCTGTAAAGAATTTTTTATCTGAAAATTTTGCCTACTAGAAACGATCAAAGCCCAGGCCTTTATGGAATGCTTGTTTGTCCCTAGAAGAAATACCACTGCAGATTCAAAGCTGTCAGCAGATGCCTCATGACCACAAGACAAAGTCCTGCACATTTTAGCTAATTCCATACTTCACAATAAACCCTAAACTCCTGTTCTTCTCTCGTCTTCCATTATGAAGACTCTTCTAATAAACCCACCATACAGGCATGTCAGATCACCCATGGAGTCCTCAACCTTGTAACCATCCCCTCTGTTTACAGGATAACGACTGACTTGGGGCAAAGGCCATTTTGAAATGAATGGAGATGTATGAAATTTATCAGTGTAGGGGGAGAATGACAGGCATCTTTGAGGAGGAAATATTTCCTAGATATAGACACCTATTGTGTACATGTGATTACTTTCTCCCTAAGTTCTTGTCATTAATGAACTCTGAACACATGTTTAAATAATCTTGAAGCATGTAAGTAGCAAATGCATTATAGGAAGTTCAAGGAAGCATAAGGAAGGAAGGAAGGAAGGAAGGAAGGAAGGAAGGAGAAGAGGATAAAGGAAGAGAGAGGCAGAGAAAGAGATGAAGGAGAGAGAGGAAAAGAGGGAGAGAGAGGAAGGGAAGGAGATGAAGGAGGAAGAAGAGAAAAGGGGAGGGAAGGGAAGGAAGGGGGAGAAATTACTTAATTTTATGTTAGTTCCTTTTGTTTTTCTAACAGATGTTAACTCATTTGTTCTTATTTAAAATAATGACACCAAAGAGTTGCTTTGTTTGGAGAACAAGGAGACTACTAACTCTCAAAGAAGTCAGGTGATTTTACATAATTTGTAAAATGCTAGTGGCCAAGGAAGGGGTACAAATGACCACAGGTAATCTACAGCATCTTCTGAACAAACCATACAAACATAAATCTTATAAATATGTACATGGAAAGGCACATGGTAACTGTGTTTCATGTTCAAAGAACGACTTAGAAGCATCTGAACCCACAACTCTATACTGTGACTTTTAGATCGAAGCTTATATTTGTTAAGAAACATTTGACTGAACATGTGCATGCCAAATGAGGTGAACATGTGTATTCCCTTATGGTTGAATGGGGTACTAGAGCTCTGGATTTACAGATCAGGGATTGCATTCCAAATCATTCAAAGAAAGTCAAAATCAGACTCAGGTTCCCAAGCTCTACACCACCACAGAGTGAAAATTCAGCAATGACATGAGCAGGCATTTCTTATCTAGTTTTCTATCACCCTGAAAACACTAAAGCAACTCATAGAAGACGGAATTTATTTAGGGCTTAGAGTTTCAGAGGGTTAGAGTCCATGGTCATTATGGCGGGAAACATACAGCAGGCAGGCAGGCATGGTCCTAGAGCAGTAGCAGAAAGCTTACATCTTGATATACAAGCACAGGGCAGAGAGGTACTCTCAATGGTTCTGGGCTTTTGAAATCTCAAAGCTCAACCCCAGTGACATACCACCTCCAATAAAGCCACGCTTCTAATTCTTCCCAGAGTTCCACAAATTGGAAACTGAAATATATGAGCCTATGGGCGCCATTATTCAAACTACCCCAGGAGACTATCGCATTGGACACATTCTTCTAGTGATCCCTTTGTAAAAACCAACTGTTGTGCTCTCCAAAGACAACACACATGAACCTGCTCAAATCCACTGGCAACATTTAAACAGATGTAAACCCTTCCTACCACAGCTCTTGACCTGCTCTTCAGATAATATCTGTCTAGAATGTGTGTTCTGTCACTTTGTGACTAAAGCTAAACACTTTCTGATACTTTTATGGATTCTACCTTGTAACAATGCCTGTTGCATTTTCATCTGTAACTGTCAGCTGGGCAGGAAGAGGGCTGTGTAACAAATGATCCTCAGTTGTTTTCCATATTGCCTGTAAGGCTTGATTAGGCTGAAGTTTGCAGCTCTGCCTTCAGACCCTACTCCAATCAACTAGTGGGGCTTGGATATGTTTTTCTTCACATTCTGAAACACAGGTTAACACCTACTATTTACTGAAAGCAGTGGAAGAAAGAATAGGCACTTATTCATATGGCGTCTAAATGGTCTCCCTTAAATGTTGTAAGCATTACATTATTTTACATCCCATTGACAGAAGCAAATCAGGACATCAACTTCAGCATCAAAGAGATGAAATGTAAACTCTCTTCAGAAACAGACAATGTGAATATTTATGAAGGAGTAACAGAGGCCAATGTGCTATCTTGTGTCTTAGTTCAGGGTTGAACTATGTTATCTAAGGTTTGCTGGGAATTGTCAAACTGGCAGAGCACTGTCAAGAAGCTAAAAGTGTCTCCCAAGAGGTAGGGTGTTTAATCAAACATACACAAAGCTGCTAAGGTCCGATGTGGCTTTCCCCAGCCCCCAAGAAATGCATGTTAACATTTAATCTTCATTATGAGTTATTAATAGGTAAGACCAGGTGAGAGGTTTAAGGCTATGCCTCCGTGAATGGCCAGTCTATTCATGCATTTCATAGATTGATGGCTTAATGCGCTGTCTCTAATGGATTATAACAGGATGGGTTTACTCTAAAAGCCAGTTTTCCAACACCCTCTGCTCATTCCCTATCTCTGCCCTTGGATGCCCTGAGCTGCCTGAAGAATCTGCCAGCAAGACGGTCACCATCAATCCCTCGTCCTCGAGCCAGAATCATGAAGCAAGCAAGTCTGTTTCTTTATAACTCACCCGGTGCGTTGTGTTGTGTTCTTCACAATGGAAAATGAATGAAGCCCTGGTCCTTTAGGACTGGCTCAATTCAGAACCAACAAAAAGCATGATAATCACCTGGTTTTAGACTTGCCCTGAAGGATAGAAGAAGAGGTCGCTGATATAAGCCTTACATTTGGGAACCAGTCAACTAAGAAAAGAAAGACAATAAAGAATTATTCTAAGAGAAACTAGTAAATATGAGAATCACGTATTATGGCATTTGGGAGCTATTTGATGTTAGAGAGTCACAGGGCCATGGAAGTGTACCTAAGTGTTAAGTATTCTATACAAAATGAAGATTGAAGAATACTTTACTGCTGTATATGTATATATAATTGTGTGTGTGTGTAGGTATAAATGAATGTGTAAGAGTATGTGTAAGTATGTGTAGGTATATGTGCATGTATATGGTACATGCGTGTGTATATGTAAACATATATGTGTGTGTAGCTATATGTGTATGTATCTGTATGTGTATGTATCTGTGGTGTATATGTATATGTATATTGCAAAGTTTCCATACCATGTGGAAGTCAAACACATAAATAAAACTAAGACAGTAGGAATCAGTTTGCTTTCAGAGAGAGGAGAGGCATTCTCCCACACTGTGGTTCCATCACAGGCCTGAGACTTTCCTCATGTTTCCCTTTGACTTGAGTGACTGCTTAGTCTCAGCCTTCCTCACTCTCCTTTTTAAAGTTATATCTGGAGAGTCAGACCCAGCTTGTTTTTCCAAATCCTGATCTCCATGGTTTGCAAATGCTTCTGCCCCATTACACTTCAATCCCAGCTGCAGGAAGGTAAACTGAGGCCCAGGTCATTATGGCAATGTCTTGAAAAATGGGGAGTGGGTGAAGCCTTTCTACTGATCAAAGGCCCCACCCTTCTCTGCTTTGCTGATAAAGATCATGAGGGCCATGTTGTGAGTGATCTGTCGTGGGCAGACCCAAAGTATTAGCTGCCTGCTGCCTTTTGAGTATTTACAAATAATAACAGCCGCGTGTCATGACTGCTCCCCTTCTGTTTAATGGCATCCAGCACTGAGGGATTTAATTATTCTCTGAGCCATGGGACATCCATCATGGCTTTCCAATGGCTTCGAGAGTCAGTTCTCCTCTTGGTGGATGAGGGAACATGAACGGGGTTCCTCCTGGAGAGCTCTCTCAGCTGTGAAGCTGAGCAAAGAGAAATGGGAGCACGGAGGTGTTTAGGAACACTGCATCTGTGGGTGTTATTTATGGGTTTAAAAAGTTAAAGATTGGGGCTGGAGGGATGGTTCAGAGGGTGAGAACACTTGCTGAGCAATCTTGAGCACCTGAGTTTGAATCCTAGCACCTATATAAAGACCACATGTAGCCTTTGCATGTCTGTGACCTTAGGATTGTGGGAGCAGAGACAGAATGATCACTGAAGCTTGCCAGCCTAGCTTCAGGTTTAGCAAGAGAGCCTGCATCCTGAGAATGAAGCGCAGAAGGGTATAGCAGAACTCCTGATGTCCTCCTCCAGCATCTATGCATGTACGCAGGGCAATGAACATAAACATACATACACACATATACCATACACATGCATATATCATACTTATATGCAGGAATACACACAAATATAAACAAAGAGAAAGTTTAAAAGACTGAGAAAAAAAGTTAAAGCCATTCGAATCCCAGCATGAGTCCTTGCTATGTGCCAGGCTCCATGCTAGTCCACTTTAGGTAAATATTCTGATGATTTCTCAAGAGACCCTAAGCAGGCAGATGTATTCACTCTCACATGACAGGTAATAAAAGTTAGTACCATAGAGTTAAACAACACCAGCAAGGTCAGCTTTACAGCTGCCATGGGAACATGGGTCTGTCCACAGCCCTAGCAAGGATCCCAGAATCCCTAGATAATCACAAATACAGATGAGCTTCTACTGAGAATAGCAGGTGCCCAGTCTCCCATTGTCAAATGAAGAACTCCAAAGCATCAAATGAGGAGCTAAACGTTACCCAGAAAATGGACAGATTCCGATCTCTTTAAGGATCTAGCATGAAGGTTGATGCTAAATTTTCTGTCCTGGCCATTTGTCACAACAAAATCATGGTAGGTTCCTGTATTGGTTGTTGGGTGAAGGAAGTTTCCTGTTCTGTCAAAGCAATGGTTCTCAACCTACCTAACACTGCAACCCATTGACCCAGTTCCTCAGGCTCTGATGATCCCCAACCATAACGTTGTTTTGATTGCTGCTTCATAACTGTAGTTTTGCTCCTGCTATGAATCATCAAGTAAATATATGTTTTCCAATGGTCTTAGGCGACCCCTGTGAAAGGGTCCTTCAACCCTCAGGGGTGTCACACCCTACAGGAGAATTGCTGCGTTAAAGGATAATAGTTTTGAGGGACTTCTGGGATGTTTACAATGAGTCAGTTCATAACACATGGCCTGCATACAGAGTGAAGCTACCTCAGTATTTATTTTGAGGAGAGGTCCAGGTTGCCCTTAAGTCTCTGTGTAGCTGAGAATGTCCTCCAGCTCCTGCTTCTACCTCTGGACTACTGGCTCTACAGGCATCTAGATGATGGCTATCCCCTAAGTTGGCTGTACAAAGCTTGGGTTTGTTTGTTTGTTTGTTTTGGCAAAGAGAACTAATGCATGTTGATGCCCCTTTTCTTTCCTGAATTTTATTCTGAAGCTACTAACTGCAGTGTCTGTCATCTTAATAAATCATGACACGGCACAGTGATGCATATTGTAGGAATTTACCTTAAGAGAAAAATCATCAGAGATTCACAACATATTACACATGGCTGTCCATTGCCGGATCGTAATGACAAACCTCTAAAGACATCCTATTGCGTTAGAGTGAATTTGCTCAGCTGCTCAGCAGGAGCTTCTTTAAGACAATGGACACATACAAATCTATATGTGCACACATGGGCATGCATATGTACACACCCATCCACAAATTTTCCATGGAAGATTGCTTCACTCAGTGCTTACCATCGGGGGAGGAGACTGATTATGGGTGAGTTTTGGTGATGCTGTGTTCATGGTGTGTGCATTAAATTCTGCCTTCCAGATTTTTTATGAGCATTGCATTTGTTCATTCATTCATTCTCAGGTGGATAGCCTGTGCTAGCATAGGTATAGGCTGGAAATCAACATCGAGTGTCTTCCTCAGTCACTGATCACCTCAGTTTTCAAGCCAAGGTCTTTCACTGAACCTGGAGCATTGCCTTCTGACGAGGCTGGCTGGCCAGTGAGGCCCATGGGTCCTGCTCCAGGGCATTGTGCACACGAGGTGTCACGTCTCATTTTTGTATGGTTTCTGGGGATCTGAACTCAGGTTTTCATGTCCTCTTGGCAAGCACTTTATCCACAGAGGCTTCTCTGCAGTCCCTGCCATAATCCTCTGACGTACAGTCCAGCCCTGATTTCAGGCATTGAGCATCACTGAGGCTTCAAGAAACACTCAGAAGCTCTCATACCAACTTCCCAACCCCAGAGCACTGCACTGTCTCACCAGAACTGGATGAGAGCCAGCTCTCAGTGAACCCAGAGGGTTGCTGTCTTAACATTTACCTTTGACTAGAGGGAAATCCTTGCTATTTCTTGCTGCATTGTGAAGTCTGCTCAGCCATTGTTCTTGAAGCAGAACATGCGTTCTATAATGGCACCTTCAGCCTAGAGGAGTGAAATTTGTTAACTCCACTCTTGATCCTGTGGCTTTCTGTCTGTTCTTTGTAGAACACAGTCAGTGTGGAGAGGGTGCCCCTTCTCAGACCTCAAGTAGAAAGGCATTCTTATGTCATGACCTACAGAAGTCTCTGGAGGACATTTGGAGACTCACCACATTAAGTGACTAAGACAAGCCAATGAACAGATGCTCTATTTAAGGACTATTTTAAAAACATTTAAAATGATTTGCTACATTCCGTCCGTCTGTCTATCTACCTATCTATAACTATTTATCTATCATCTTTCAATCTATTATCTATCTACCTATCTGTCTGTTTATCATAATTTCTCCATTTTTCTTTTTCTCAGCTCATTCTTCCTGTCTGTATGTATATGTGTGTGTGTGTGTGTGTGCATCTATTACACATAATCTAACATTTACACTTTTATGCAAAACCTATCTCATGACTAATGAATGTCAACTACTGAGTGCCTATAAGCACTAGAGATTGTGTACAGTACACTGTCAAGCTGTTGAACACTGTCTTGAGGGATTATTCACCCGACATAGTCACAAGATAGACTTATCCCTTGCTTAAGCTTTAAGCCCAGACCGTGCAAGTCCAGGTAGACAAAGCACAGCTTTCTCCAGTCCTTTGGCCTCGAGGTGTTGCACTTTCCTGTCAGGATCTCCAGTTAAGATGCTCAGTACCATTGCTGTCCACTCTGCTCACGCTGTGGGCAGGACCATGGCCCTCTCCACTGCAAACAAGACAAGAGTTTCTATGTGCCCCTGTAGAGCACAGGAGTAACCTTGCCCTGAGCCTCATCCTGAGGGTATCATGGGGCACATACACATTCCTGCTTACCCTATGCTGAGACAGTGTTCACTGTGTGGTGCTCCCTCACAGCATTAGACTCTAGAGTCCTGCAAATTCCAAGTGGGCTCTGCGGTATCAGCTGACCCTGAGCTGAGGGCCAGCTTTCTCTCTGGCTCCTTGTAGCTGTAACTGTGCACAGAGACTTCTATCTCTGTCTAGTCCTGGTAGCAGGGACTCCAGAGAGGCGGGGAAAGAGAATGTCTGTCACAAGGAATCTAATTTTTCCTGGCGTCACCCATGTGCACGTAAATGCCTCCCTTTGGGATAAGACTGACAACAAAAGGTCTCACAGCCTCGTGCCATTCATTGGTTTGTTGCTTTTTGTTGCTCCGGTGTTTTTTTTTTGTTTGTTTGTTTGTTTGTTTGCTTGTTTGTTTGTTTTGCATCCGTCATGTTTCGAACAGACTCAGCTAATGCAAGAGTGAAAGTGGATCGCTGTCCTTAGGCCTCCTGGGTGACTCCATGTTGTCTCTGTAAGCGCCAGCAGGTAAATACTTTGAGTCCTAACACCCCAAGAAGCCAACGAGGAAGAGATACAGATATGGGTGAGCCTAGCTCCAGGGGCCCAGCATCCAAGTCCTTGGTGGATCCAGTTCCTTTTGGGGGGGGGGGTGAATCTGGGCCCAACAATACATTGGCTCAGCTCTTTGCCAGCCTCTCCCTGAGTTAACACCCCGGCACACACAATACCAGCGAAGGTGATTATCTCTGCTAGCATAATTCCTCCCTAGCATCTGCTTTCGCCCATAACACGCCACTAATTTCCCCCTCATTTCATTACACATAATTTTCTTTCAACACAATCTACATGTATTAAGTGGTAATGACTTTCCAGTTAAGAGCAAATCGACACCAAGGGACCCCCGTCCCCCCCCACGGTTGCCTGCGGAGCCTGACGCTGGCTATTAAAGATAAATTTGGTACCTCAGGAAGCTGGAGCGAGGTAATCAATCAATTAAGCGGTTAGGACATACATTATCAAACTTCCACAGTGCGGGGGGCAGGGGGCCATGCTGATCTTCTTGCCATGATTTTTTTAGAAATTCAAAAAAATGAATAAATAAGACAGAGAACTATTACGCAGGCAGGCTGTAATTTGCCACTCAAAGTCAGGGGCTGGTATGGCAGGGCTCAATGCTGCAGACGGGCGGGAAGGCCTTTGGCCTTGGATGCACACTTTCTGGGCTTTCTGTGGGGACCTCGTGGGTGCTTCTTGTGCTTTCAGAAGGGAAAATGATGCGGATTAATGAATCACTTTGCCACCCTGTGCAGGTAGGTGAGGGTAGGGAGCTGTCCTGTCAGCCCAACCTATGGAGTAGAAAGTGGGAAAGTGGAGAATGACCAGGAGCACAGAAGGCTGCCGGCAGACCCAGCCTGGATCGCAGTTGTCTCTGTTGTCATCGGCACAGCAATCACTGCCTCTGATTCCCGAAGAAGAAGCCAAATGCATGGTGCCCTGAATATAAATGCAGAACATATTCCAGTCCTTGTTTGCTTGGTACTGGTAACTGTGTGTAGAAAAATAGGTGTTCCTATCATCCATCTGCCATAGAAAGGGTTTCAAAAGACCCCAGAAACACAGCAAACTGCCTAGGAAGTGTAAGTCACAAACAAAATAGGATCGTGCCTAATAATATAATTTAGTTGGCTGGTATTTTCCAAAACTCAATTCATCCCATAAATACTTCATGAGCTTGAGAGGTGCCTTAGCTGTAACCTGCTCAGTTTCAAAGGTAAATTAGCCTGAAAGAGAGAAGCCAAATAGATTAAAATAAAAAAAAACAAAAAACCCCAAATACTGCGGGGATGTGACAAGATAGAGGTAAAATACTTATCGGATAAATTAATAAACAAAACATTTTCAACACGTGTGGCAGACCTAAGAGTAGCATGTGTAAGTAGGCTCGGGTGATTCATGGGATATCAATGCTTAGAACGGATTACAATAAAATGACGAAAAAGATGTAAGGCCAGTGAACAGTGGTCGCCACAGGTGTTGCTCCAGGAGACTGTGTATTTTATTTAAAAAGGAGTGAAGCACACAGAACAGGATGAAGACGGGCACACACACTGGAATAATCTGTGCAAGGATGAAATCTCCTTAGACCCGAAGAAACACAACGTGACACTGACGGGATAATAGCCTTTCTTCTGCTGAATTAATAATGTGGTTTATTAAATATTTGAATAATCATTTAGACTGTGTACTTCAAAATTTCAGGTATATGCAATATATTTTGATCATGTCCACCCCCACCAGATTTCTCCCTGACCCTTAGCACATTCTTTTACCGCTTCATGTTCCCCCCTCCCCCTCCCCTCCTCCTTCTCCTCCCTCTCTTTCCCTCCCCCTCCCTCCTGCCCCCTCCCTTCTTCCCCTCCCCTGTCTCTCCCTCTCCCTCTCCCTCTCCCTCTCCCTCTCCCTCTCCCCTCTTCCCCTCTTCCCATCTCTCTTTCTCCCTCTTCCCCCCTCCCCCCTCTCTCTCCTAAATGGCTGAGTCCAATTAGCTCTGCCCATATGTGCATGAGTGAGAGACCATCCACTGGAGTGTGGGAACCCTACCAGTGGCCAGAGTCCCAGAGAAGAGGCCTGCTCCCTCATACATTAGCCACCAATGACCAATAGCTAAGGAGCTAGGGATGGGTCATCGGGAGCCCCACCCTAATCCATGCTGACTTTTGACCTCCATCTGGTGCAGGTAACCTCAGTCTCTGAGCTCAGGAGGGCACCTGTCCTGTGTCCAGCCCAGAAGACAGTGTCTCACACATTCCTCTCCATCTCACTATCTCTCCACCCCACCTTCCTGGTGCCAGCCATGTCCCTGCTCCACACATTGCGACAGAGCAAGGAGCAGAATGGATCGGGTTCCACTGCCAAGGATACACACTGACAGCGCAGGAAGATGTGAGTAAAAGAAACAGAGACTTAAGTAAAGGGAGGGAGGGAGGGAACGCCAGGGACTCCAAATGATTCCAGGACTCCCTCTCAGCAACACAGCCACTCTCCGAGGCTAAAGCAGAAGCTGGAAAAGAAGACATTTAAAATTGATCATCGAGTTGTGGGATTAGGCTTTATACTGTGCGGCAAAGAATCGGAAGCGAATCTGAACACTGGACAGGACAGCCCAGACGCTAGGAAGCTGTGGAGAGACATACGCATAAGTGCGCATGCGTTTGCAGCTTGCCGATACAAAGGAGGCAGGACGTCTTGGGCCGTCTCACCTATGGCTTTTTACTTTCTACCTCTTCTGCAGTCGCTTTATTATTATTATTTTTTTTAATGTAAAACTTCCAGCAAGGGAACCAGCTCTCCCCATGTCAGCCACGTTTCTGCTAGTTTCCGACTGCACTGGATGGAAGAGATAGCTTAAACACTAAGTGGATCTCAACCTTCCTTAGGTTGCGACCCTGTAGTACAGTTCCTCATGTGGTGACCCTGGATTATACAGTTATCCCGTTGCTACTTCATGGCTGCAATTTTGCTACTGTTACGCCTGGCAGTGGTGGAGCACACCTTTAATCCCAGCACTCGGGAGGCAAAGGCAGGTGTGATTTCTGAGTTCGAGGCCAGCCTGGTCTACAGAGTGAGTTCCAGGACAGCCAGGGCTATAACAGAGAAACCCTGTCTCGAAAAACCAAAACCAAAACCAAAACAACAACAACAAAAAACAAACAAACAAACAAAAAAACGAATCATAATGTGACTATCTGATCTGCAGGATATCTGCTGTGTGACCTCTGTAAGAGGGTCATTCCACACACAAAGGGGTCATGACCCACAGGTTGAGAACTCCTGGCTGAAAGGGTTACGTGATTGTCATACAGACCTGAGGTTCTACATTCAAGTGCCCAGAAGCCATATAAAACCCCCGGGGTGGGAGCGTGGACTTGAAATCCCAGTGCTGAGGGTGTGGCAGCACAGATAGATCCTGGGGACTCATCAGCCAGCCAGGATAGCTGAAACAGGGATCTGTGGGTTCAAAGGGACACCATCTCAAAAGTGTGCTGAGAGCGATTGAGAAAGACACTTGATGTCAACGTGTGTTCTTCAAAAGCACACACATGAGTAAGCACACCCACATACACATGGACCCCCCCACACGTACATAAATGCACATAAAAGCTAAACACACATACACATGTACGCACACACACGTTCACACATATAAACACACACAAATAATTTTTAAAAATTCGTCTGTGTATAATTTGTGGCAACCTTAAGATTTGACCTCTTAGGTCAGTAAAATAAGAGTTGGATCATTTTCTAAACTGTGTCTGTGTACTACAGAAGAACGAAGTGCTAGGCTCTAAGCAAGTGATCCCAGACCTTCGCCCAACTCTCTAGTTCTGTGGAATAAACTCGTGAACATCAAGGGGACAGAGGAGGTCACCCAACCTGCATGACAACACTTGGCCGACCTCTGAAAGAGTCCAGTTTAATCTTCACCCAGCTCCTGCCTGCCTAGCAGAGAAAAGAGGAAAAGACCATCACAAATGACCAGTGATCATGAGCCACAATCCATACAAAAGCAAAGCTGAGTTAACCAGCATCATGAAGTTCGCATACCTCCCCTCCCTCCTGCCCATGCGCAGGAAGTCTAGGAGTGGGTGCAACGGAGGATTTTATCCGTGAAGAAACTCGTGTATATTTTGAGCCCAAATTGTTCAAGTCCGTTTTGATAAAGACGTAGGTCTGCAAACTTGTCAGTGTTTGGGTGGGCAGACAGCACGGGGCTGAGGAAAGGTCCTCACAGCTGATAACAGTCTTAGGATAATGATTCATGCATGTAACCAGGATCCTGCTGTACGTACCCTGTGCTTATCTGTCATGCTATCAGTCATGCTCAGTGCTCGTGCAGCTGCAGGTCACGGCTCTGGGAAGCTTGTGTCCAGGCGAAGCAGAGCATCCTGTGGGTCTGAGGAACACTCGCTGGCTTCCAGATGCAGCTGGGAAGCGGACGGGACCCGGGGCCCTTTGGTACCAGTTGGTTGAGCCCCTCCTGCTCCATCTCTCCCTTCTTCCCTCCCCTCTTCCCCTTCTGCTCTCCTCCTTTCTTCTCCTCCCTCTTCTTTTTCCTTTTCTTCCCTGCCCCACGCCCGTCTCCTGCCTTTCCCAGCCTCTCCAGGCTGTCTTTTCTTCTACCCCTCTCTGTTCCCGTCCTTATCTCTTGGCCTCTCCGCCTACCTCCCCTCTCCCCACTGCCCTCTCTCCCGTTTTCCTTCCTTCTTTTTCTCCCAGTGCCCTCTTCCTGATGCTAAGAGCGGCACCCAAGGCCCCTTGTGTCCTACGCAAGCACCCACCAGGGAGTGGCATCCTGGTCCCTATTGTTTTTTTCTGGAGGGACAGAAGAAGGAAAGGCTTTCTGTCCTTGGATTTCATCTGGACATGTAGAAAAAACGCAAACCAAGCATGTATTGCAGCGTGTTTCAAAAATAAGTAAACCCAGTGAAACCCGTTGTTTCTAGATCCGACAGTCCAGCTGCCTGTTTGTCTCCCTACTCATCCAGATTCTCACGCCAAGAAGGTTTTTAATTTCTTAAGAAGATCCCATAGACAGGATACTGTGAGAACACCCAATGAACAGTAAGTAGCTTATGACAAACCAAAGCGCTTGCTTAACCATTTGTTTTAAGACAAACGTAGAGACATTAGGTGGGACAGAGTCTACTCGGGAGTTATTCTGAGGCCATCAGTCTGGGCAGGAGAAGGCATGGCTGGCAAGCTGGTCTGGTGTGCAATTCCAGATACAACTGGTGCACTGATCCTAAGGCTTCTTTGAACTCCCAACCCCCAGCAACAGGGTCACATTATAAAAACGTGACTCAAAGGCCCTGCCTCACCCTGCCAGTCTGGACACATACCTCCCTTATCTCCAAGAAAGGTGCTACTTCATGATGCCTGCCTTCTCTTTGGACCTAAGAGGGTGAAGCCCACAACCGAGGATAGTCTTAGTTTTGCTGATCGGTCTTCCCGGCCTCTCTTTCTCCTGCTAACTCCCCTTACTCAGCTTCCGTTCCCAACATGAGATGACCACAACAGAGCTTCATGGATTCACATTTCCTGTTTACCCGTGGGGTTGGGATAACAAGTTGGCTTGCAGTCTCTCAGAAAGCTCTAGTCCCATCATTGCTTTCTGTCCCTAGTAGGGACATCTTTCTTGAGAACCGTGTTTTCCTAAAGAGGAGATGAATTCATGCATGCACCGTACCAGACAAGGAAATGCATTTTATAATTGCTTTGCATGTTGTTGCTTTGTTTGAGAGGTCCCTGCCT
>JADRCH010000100.1:1856476-1903794 GCA_019843965.1 Rhynchomys soricoides | reverse complement strand
ACTCACACATACTCTGATGTTCTATGTTCATCTGATGCATGAAATCTCCCTTTACCTGATAAGAAATGCTGGAGACTTTGCAAAGAACTTGTCCTCAGCCATGACACTCTCTGGGTTCTTCTATAAAACATTTATTTACAGGTCAGCCCCTGCAATCACTCATGTCTGCCTGTCACTAGCACTGGGCACACACCATGAGCTCTGATTTCCCTCAGTGGCCCTGAAAGAGGGATGTGCTGTGTACCAAGAGCCCTTTTGTATTGATTCTCAAAAGGGAAACTTCTTTCAGAGAACGAGTTGAGGCAGAGCACACAGGGAAGAGTCCACGGTGTTTTGAAGAGGGTTGGGGCGAGGTTATACAATTCTAGAGCCCAGTGGTTGAATTTGGTGTCAATGTCCATAGTTTTCAAGAAGGACAAGTGACCCACCAACTCTCACAGACCCTGGCTCCCAGAACCCAAAAGGGTTCCACCTGGGTATATCGGTCCCAATCCCGGGACCACCACATAGGCATCCTAGGGACAGAAAGCTCCCTACAGCATTTACCCCTATGTTTAAGGACCTGCCTCGTGTTTTGTCTGGGGCCGTTTAGATCACAGAGTATATAGCTGGTCAGAGAAGTTTTCTCCTTTCTGTTTCTCTGATCAGACACCAGACCAGAAGCAACAAGGGTTTATTTCAGCTTATAGGAATGAGAGTCCATCATAGCAGGAAGACAGAGCAGCAGGCGAAAGACCTGGTGTCAGGAGCAGAAAGCGAAGAGCTCACATCTTCAAACAAAATCAAGAAGCAAAGACCAAAGTGGAAGAAGTCCCTGAGCCCCCAAGCCTTTAAACTCAAAGCCCATCCCCAGGGATATGATCCTTCCAGAAGGCTGTGGTTCTCCATAATCCCTCCAAACAGTACCACTAGGTGGGGCCCACAAGTTCACATGCCCAAGCCTATGAAGGACATTGTCACTCAAACAACCAACCAGACTAACCTTCACGTTACTTTTGACAAATATCCCTCTTTGGATGTTTCTAAGGTCCTGAAGATGACTAGTAAAGTCTAGGGCAGGAGCTCTGAACACATCATGACCGCTCTGAGGTGGTCTCAAACTGTCAACCACTCTGATGGTAGAGCAATCCTTTCACAGGGGTCACCTAAGACCATCTGAAAACACAGACATTTACACGATGATTCATAACAGGAGCAACGTTACAGTTGTGAGGTAGCAATAAAAATAAAACGTTATGCTCAGTCACAAAAGAATGAACATGGTATGTACTCACTAAGTGGTTATTAGCCCAAAAGTTCAGAATACCCAAGAGTCACTTCACAGCAACCATAGGGTTGAGTGTGAGGTCCCAGACAGAAGAGTTGGAGAAGGGACTGAAGGAGCTGAAGGAGTTGGCAGTCCCATGGAGGGAGCAACAGTGTCCACTGGCCTGACCCCTCGATGCTCCCAGAGACTGGATCACCAACCAAAGAATACACATGGAGGTACCCATGGTGCTGGCCACATATGTGGCAGAGGAGGGTCTTGTTGGCCATCAGGGGGAGGAGAGGCTCTTGGGCCGGAGGGTGTTAGATCCCCCAGTATAGGAGAATGCCAAGGAGGGAAGACGGGAGTGGGTGGGTGGATGGGTGGGGGAATACTCCCATAGAGGCAGGGGAGAGGGAGGGAATGGGGAGATTCCAAAGGGGAGATCTGGAAAGAGGGAAACAATTGAAATGTAAATAAAGTATCAAAAAAATTTTAAAAATTAGTGTTGTGGTTGGGGCCACCACAACACAAGGAACTGTAGTAAAGGGTTGCAGCGTCAGGTAGGTTGAGGACCAAGGATGCAGGGTTGGACCACTGGAATAAGTTTACATCGAGAAAGGAAGTCAAAGACTTACACATAAACTAACCAGAGAGAGAAAGATTCTATGAAATGACAGCAAACGTGTACACCCCACCCCCACCCCCAGGAAGAGGCCACAGAAGATGGGGGCTGGAAGTTCCAGGAGAACGATCAAATGAGGGGAACAGATGGTTAAGTAGAACTGCCCTGAGGTGAGATGAGGAGATCAGTCCCTGCATTTGCCAACAAAGAGGAGGGATACTTGGCCACCAGGCGTTCTTTAGAAAGAAGAGGAACCTCTTGGGTGCCTGCATTTCTCGTTTCTGGTTTCAGTGACCAAAATGCATCTAGAGGAAGCAAGATGCTTTGTTTATTTGGGGGTACAGTTCATCATGGCGGAGAAAGCACCGTTGTAGAAGAGTGCTGGCCACATGGTACCCACAATCAGGAAGGAGAGGGAGAGAAACTTTCGGGCATGGGTCACTTTCTGCATTGCCTTCAGCCTGAGGCCCGAGTCCAGGCATGCATCCAGCGAGCTCCTCCCACCGTAATCCACCTGATCTAGAAACTCCCTCACAGTCATACCCAGAAGTTAACTCTTAGGTGATTCTAGATCCTGGCACGCTGGCAATCTGGTTCAATCTTCACAACCCCCCTTTTCGAGCTAGATGAGGGAATTGATCTGGTTTAGTAAAAGTGGGCAATATCTTATAAAACACGTACACACAGGTAATACTACATGAACCAAACAGATTATATTTAGAAACATACATGTAAATGTATTTACTTATATGTAAATAAAAGAGGCCATGAATTTCAAGGAGATCAGGGCAGGGAATATGGAGGAGGTCAGAGAGAGGAGGAAATGTTGTACTCAAATTATAACCTCAAAAAAATAAATACAAAGTAAGATTCAAAGGAGAAAAAATCATGATAAAATATAGAAAACATGCTTTCCTTCAATCTTATGATGAAGGCTTCATTTCTAAGCCAGGGAAACAGGATATCTGAAAGAGACATATTTGGTGGTCCAAAAATGCAAAGGTTTTAAATGCCTCAGCCATAACCACAAAGCAAAGAAGACTATGCACAATACACAGCAAAGACAGATCCGGCTGGCCTATCAAGCAGAGGCAAGTTCATAGAGAAATGTCCTTGGGAATAATACAATTGACACAGCAGGTGGTTAGGGAGGTGATAGGCCATGAGCTGTTGTGGACACAAGAAAGTTCTAATTCTCATCAATGATTACAGAAGCCCGCATTGATTGATAATCAAAGAAGAATCCACCTCTCAGAATTGGGAATGACAAAGACTGAGAAGCTTAGAAAGGCTCCTAGGACAGGTCTCACGAGATCATGTCTTAAACTTGTCTAACCTGAAGAGCAATCCTGACATTTACTGTAAAAATATAAAGAGTAGAGAACTTTGGTATTTACAGAATTTTTTGTATAGACACATAAAACACAAACATTGCTTATGGAAGGGCTTGTTATAATGGGAACAATATGGTAAAAGCCAAAATGTCCACCTGCAGAGGGGTCACGGTTTGAACTAAAACCTCTCTTGCTGTGGTGTGGCCTTTCTGGCCACTTGTGCATTGAGCAAATGTCTTGGGCCCCTTTCAGCTATACTTTTGGATCATGTGACTGGGCCAGTTGAAAGAGCCATTGTGAATAACTTTGGTGGTCCCAGAGTTACTTGCCAGTTCTTGACCTTGGCCTGGATTACCATAATGTCTGAATATTACTTGTCACCATCCAGCCACTATCCTTGGCTTCGACCATTTCCTGGTAGTCTTGTATCCAATTCTATCTATTGCTATTAGCAAGCCACTTTGCAAGTCAGGTGTGATTGCGAAGTCACACCCGATTCAGTTCACTTTATATGAGAGGAAGTAAAGGAAAGAAAGAGAAACCCCAAATCCTTGACAGCTAACTGCTGGGGTAGATCGATATTTTCATCAGGTGATACTGAACAGCATCCTAAGTCAACTCTATCCATGCCTACTCTACAGGTGCCAAACATGGAGACCCAGCAGGGAGGTGGTGGGCTGATAGGATGTGGGTGTGTATGGTGTCGGATCATTACTGTCACCTTGACCGAACGTAGAATAATCGCAGAAACAACTATCCAAAAATATCTAAGATATATGTGTGTGTGTATACATATACCTGTTATCTATATACCTATAACATATATACACATATGTATCTGACATATATACATATAACCTATATACATAGATGCACACAACACATGTAATATAACATATATACATGCATACATATACACATATAGACATATAGACATATATACTAATATACACATATATTAATAGACATATATACTAATATAGACATACACATATACACACATACGCACATATGCACATACGCATACACATACATCTTAAGTTCATTGAGAAGGGAAGACACACTCTAAATGTTGGTGGGACAACTGCATAGCTGGTATCTCAGCTCAGAATGAATAAGGAGGCAGCGAGGTGACCATCAGTACTCATCTCTCATCTTCCTCACTGTCGAGGTGATGTGACCAGCCACTTCATGCTCCTTCCTTCTTTCCTTAAGGTGCTTTTTCTTGTTTTTTTTTGTCCCAGCCATGAGGCAAGTAGCTACTCTGTGACCTAAGCTCCTTCCACTAGGGTCTGTTCTCACTCAACCTGGACAGCCACCTGGGGTTTGGGACCCCTGCCTAGGTGTGAGGCTCAGTTCTCTCACCACTGAGCTGAGGACTCTGGAAAATTATGTTACCCTTTTTCTGCTTTCTGCAGAAAATTCAGCGCCCTACCAACCCTGTGGGGAGACCAAAGAAAATACTCCTCTGAAGCAGCCAGCCTCTGGTCTGACACAAAGGGAATGCTGGATGACATCTCACAGCACCCCTTCCTTCCTCCTTCTTTGGGCTTCCCTCACTAACAGAAGGTCATATGCACACACAGAGACGCGGCTCAGCAATTAAATTCTCCTAGCCCACTCAAGTTAGAATTACGTCTTGTGTGATATTTCCTCGCCTGGGAGCGTTTTATAAAACTTGACTTTAGAGTCCAAAATGATTGAAGTGTGAGGACATTCATCTGCAGTCCCTGCTAGGACACGGAATGGGATTTGTAGATGCGCTCTTCTCAGCTCAACAGTATCACGTTCACATTTTGGTCATGGTGGTCTTCATTGCCTTGCCGAATTCTGGAGTTTTATTGTTCATCAAATAAATCAAGGCATAGCTATAAATCATCCCCAGCTAATCAGATTAATTATTTAGAAGGATTGGGGCCCATTGGATGGAGTACTCTTGATTCCCTCTTGCCTCTTTTGAATGAATGCTTCTTTTCTCTTAGACTTCCTCAGGGTACTCTTTGGCTGCCTTTGAGGGTACAGGCTCTGCAACAACCCTGGCACTTCCCAAGACTAGAATTGTCTTTCTCAAAAAAACACTTAAAAAAAAAAAATCCCAACACATTCCAGTTTCTAGGAGTTGAGGTAATTCAACAAGTCCCTGACTCGTTTGTAGAAAATACATTGCCCCAGCCACCACTCATCCTGAGTTTCTACAGCAAACATTGACCTGGCAATGACAGGGTTATGTGCTGGCATCTAAGAGAAGGCAGGGGGCACTCCTTATCAAGAGAAGGCACTCAGGGCCTCAGAAGTGGGGTGAGGGTAGGCTTGCCATGGTCATCCTCTGGTCCTGATGCTTTGCCTCACAGCAAGCCTGTAGAGAAAGAGGTACATGAGCCTTGTGTTTATTGATCTTACGTGAATAGCACATTTTTTAAAAGTTCAGCCATGACTAATATACCCAGTCCCACAGACAGTGAGTGACTTTACTGATGGGTTCTCCTCCCTTCCACTCACTTCCATGCGGACCACCTGTTCTGCATCAAAAGGCCACCATGGTATTCAGACATGCTCTGCCTTCTTCATCTTGGCCTTGGCACTCCTAGATAGGAGCATTTAACTGTTAACTTTGGGAAACCAAAAATAAAGCTGGCCACACATGGGCCAGAGTCAATGGGCCATGTGCACGCTGCCCTGCTCCTCCTTAGAGGTCAGTCTTTTTTTCCTATACCAAGTCCTTAATATGAACTTCCTTAACCAGCCTCTGTAAAGAGCTGATTTCAGGCTGATGCGTGTTTAAAACTCAAGCTTGGAGCAATGCTTCTGTGGCTGGGTACTCCTGCCCTCAGGGACCTATCGTCAGGAGAAGATTCCCAAGAAATAGTTGTCCCAGGCAACTGGCATGGGTTGCATCCTCAAGCCTTTACAGCTCCTGGTCCCCTGCTCCCTTCCTACTCAGACTTAGCTTTTTGGTCTCCTGAGTCCTGGTGTGAGCTGATGTGCAGGTGGTTGCCCTAAGCTTTGTCCCATGTCATTCAAGTGGGGGTTTAGCCAGTTGACACCATGGCTTGTGGTTAATTCCATTGAAGCACCTGCAAAACTGGGGTGTTCCTCTGTGAGATCACAAATGTGACCAGGACAAGAGCTCAGATTCTTCTGGCAAAGAGCGTTGCTCACTGAAAGCAATAAAATGGGGCCAGACTCCACAATGGGAAGGAAATTAATTGTCACACATTGTCCTGCAGTTTCTTTGTGAGTTATTTTTTTCCTTTAGCTCCCATTTCTTTAGTTGTATTTCTTAAAGGAACAAAACTGCACTCGAAAGAGAATAAATGCTCATTAGAGAACGGAAGAGAGATCATAGTTAGAGAAGAATATTCTTCAAGAGATGAACCGAGGTTTGGGAGGCTGTTCCTGGCTGGCCAGTGAGGGAAATAATTGCCGCGCTCTGGGGAAAAGCTCGGATGTGAGAGCTAAGTATGAACATCACTGAAGAGTTTTTTAGAAGGTGTGAGGAGTTGACATTGAAGTGTTAGCAGCAGACACAGAAATCAAAGGAGAATGTTGAATGGTAATAGATAGGATTTCAATAAATGTCAGTGGCCCCACACTGTACTTACCACATAAAAGAGACATTCAGTCAGATACCACAGTCCAACCAGAGATGCCAGAGTGCAACCAGAGACATCAGGGTCTAATCAGAACACCAGAGTTCAGTCAGACCCCAGCACACAACCAGAGACACTAGAGTATAATCTAAGGCACCAGAGTTCAGTCAGACATCATAGTACAACTAGAGATGCTACGGTACAACCAGACACACTGGAGTTGAGTTAGAGGTATCAGATTTGAGTCAAAGCTACCACAGTTCAGTCAGAGAAAGTAGAATTTAATCAGATGTCCCAGAATTCAATCGAAGATCCTGAAGTTCAGGCAGAGAGTCATCAGATTTCAAAATGGCTGTCATCTAGTCAGAGTCACTAGAATTCTACCAGAGAAATGAGAGTTCATCCAGACACAGAATGCAGTCAAAGAAATGAGGGATCAATAAAACACCAGAGTCCAGCAACAGAAACGAAAGTTTACTCTTAGTCACCAGCATGTAGTTAGAGATGCCTGGAGTTCAGATGCTTAGCATCAGCCGTGGACCCTTCAAAGTTAAGAGAGACTCAGAGGTCAGTTGATGGTGTCAAGTCCAATCTATATTTTCTATATAAAGAAAATCCCCCCTTTAAAAAACAGGAATCACAAGAAAGTGTACATTTGCCCGTCTAGCTTCAAATGCCATTTTATGGGAAACCCACATACAAGTTTTTCTATAATCCAGAAAGTAAAAACAAAAACTGCAAAGTTTAAATCAAGGATAAGTTCAAGTCGGATTCCATTGGTGCAAGCACCAACAAAGTGGGCTCAGTACGGGTGAGTGGCCTCTCTTGAGCAGGAGAGGGCATGAGGTTTGAGGTCAGACTGTCTTGGTCAAAGAGTGTCACGTCTACCATAATGTACATCACATCAGTAAATGTTCCTGTGCTGTCGGAGCTCCCTGAGAAGCTGGCTCTGAAAACGGGGGCACTTGTTCCTCCACTCAGACCTAAACGAATTTCTCGCAAAGTGTCCTTTAAGGCTCCATGTCAGGGGATAAGCTGGTCCTCTAACTATAAGACACAGTAGAGAGGACAGCAAAACAGCTGAAGTTTAAAATATCATAACAGACATTGCTGTTGCTTATCCAGAATGTCTGCAGTGGGAGCGAAAACCTGGAAACCCATCCATGGAGAGAAAGAGCAATGCAGAAGGCATGCTGCCTGCATCAGTTTGTCCAGGTGTTCCCACTGCGAAATGCAAGCACTGGATTTCACAGCATTTTGCTCTCTGCCTGCTGCCCCTCTCTCTCTCTCTCTCTCTCTCTCTCTCTCTCTCTCTCTCTCTCTCTCCTACAAGTTATACGTACTTTTTCTTTTGCTTGCCATGCACTTAATAAGTTCACTCATTCGAAACAGAAAACAGAACTGGTTTAGATTCTCCTCCAGCCAAAGAGAGTCTATGAACCCAAGAAAATTAAAAACTGGGAAAGAATCATTGCCCTTGAAGGCCTGTCACAAGCATGACTGTGGACGTTACTTAAGGGTTCTTGAAGAGTCGTTGGCACAAATTAGGTCCTGAACAACGGTTAAGAGAGAGAGAGATGACCAAGAACTGCCTAGTGTGGCTTACTGGTCTGGTATCATAGCTTTTGCAAGGCCAGGAAGTGAAAAGCTTCTGCCATTTCTAGAGCTGCTCATCCATGGCTCTGGTGACATCTTGTCTGGTTGTCTTTTAGGCATGGCCAGCTTATGCCCTGAAGAGCTGAACAGCCCTGGCCTCCACTCACTTGAAGCCAGTATCAGCTCTCCTCCAGTTGTGACAAAGGGAATGTGTCTCCAGGCACTGTCAAGTGTCCCCAGAGGGCAAAATCATCCTGGGTTGAGCTTACTATCCTAAGGAAAGGCAGGGTGCACAGGCAGTGGGTGGCAGAGACTTTACTGAGGATAGCCTATTGAAACCATATGGGGGTCACTACAGTGTCTCCAGTCTCTGGTCCAACTCCTGGCACATAGTAGGTTCTTGGTAAAGTGAGAGTCAAAGAAGAACTCTTTCCAAGCACAGGTCTACCTATATTGAGCAAGGCCAGGGCCCTGTCAGGTTACCATCTCTTGGGCTGGGCAGCTGCAGTGGGCACCACCTCAGGGGCCAGGCCATGCTGGGTGGCTGTTTATCTGTATGCCCAGGGCTGCCTGCTGGGTGTATTAGAGGCCATGAAATAATGATGAACCCTAGGAGGGGTAATTAAAAGCCACGGTGACATTGATCTGCTGAGATTTCTGAAAGAGCCCAGAGCTCACGGGGCGACTCTCATTCTTACCTCATTCAGGCCCAGCCTGATTGGCCCCCTGGGCATTGCTAGGGCCATGGAACCTCACCTGTGGCCAGGAGACTCCCAGGGCAGCAGCCAGGCTGGCTTCAGAGGCTGTGCAAAACAGAAGGCCTGGGCCTGGGGGGGGGGGGGGCAGCCCAGCTGCTGTGCTCTGCCCAGAGAAGGCAAGGACAAGCTCACTGTTAAAAACACAGCTCCCACTCACTGTGCCTCGAAGCTTCATCCTTCTTCCTTCAGGCCTGGAGACTTAGCCAGGCGGAGAACTTGATGTGTTTTAGGGGTCACCTCATCCTTGTCCTTTGGGCCCTTGAGCCTGCATGAAAGGTTGCTTCATGAAGGAAAACTAACCCAACACTTACTCCTTGACCTTCTGCCCAGGGCAGGGAACTGAGCATGCTTTCCCTAGCAGGGTCATTTAGTATATTCTTGCAGTAATTATCTCATCCAAGCAGGGCACTGATAAGAATCACTGTTTCCTTGTGTTACACTAATAATCGGCTATCTTCTTTTCGGTTAACTAGAGTGTCTCCCTCTCTCTCTCTCTCTCTCTCTCTCTCTCTCTCTCTGTGTGTGTGTGTGTGTGTGTGTGTGTGTGTGTGTGTGTACCTGTGCACATACACATACGCTCATGGGCATACACTCATACTTGCAGGCCAGCCAGAGGACATTTCTCAGGTACCACCTTTCTTTTGAGATGGGTTCTCTCATTGACCTGGAATTCACCAAACAGGCTAGGTTAGCTGACCAGAGAGCCCAAAATATCCACCTGTTGGGATTACAAACCCACACCCCCCCCACACCAAAGTATTTAGCTATTATTATTATTATTATTATTATTATTATTATTATTATTATTATTATTTGATGATGATGATGATGATGTTGTTGTTTCTGGGAGTTGAACTCAGGTCCTCACTTTGGCAAAGCCAGCACGTTGCCAACTCTCAGCCAGCTCCCCAGCCTTGTTTAAGGTGATTTTGCTCATAGTCTGACAAAACTGAATTTCTTCCAAAGTCTGACCCCTGGAGATCTCTGTGGTCCTGAGCAAATCCTGTGAGCATACCATGTCTGAGTGAGCCTGCTAATCAGCAGGGGTAAGAGGGCAGACACTGTAAGGCAGCAAGGGCTCAAATGGGACCGTGTTTGCCATACCTCAATCTTGAGAACTGGAAACTCATTAGCTCTGGTGTTTTGTGTTAGATAGAGTCTTACCCACACTCCAGATCCTGTGACCCAGCAGTCCTGGGTGTATCAGAAGTTCATTTCACAGATTGGGTAACTGAGGCAATCCAAACCAGCCTGTCTTGCAGATTACCAGGGTCCATACTGCATTGGAAACCTGGTTGCTTGTTTTTGGGTTTTCTGCTTTGTTTTTGTTTGTTTGTTTGTTTTATTTTATTGTTTTTAATTCTAGCTGCTAGAATCAAACAGTCCAACAGTCAGGCAGGTGATTCCTCAAAGCATCCTGACTCTTTTCTTTAATGCCTGCCCCAGAATGAGCAAGCCCTGTACCCCGTGAATAATCACAGCCTCTGGTCTTCCTTGGTGACAATCAGCCTGTTTTCTGCCCTTGCCTCTGTAACATGGGTGGGGGAAGGGAGCCACACCTCTGATCTCCACATGGTGAAGGGTGAAGGAAGTTGAAACTCTATCAGAGAAGAGGTGTGACTGGTCTTCTTGGGCCTTGACAAGTCAACTGTCTTCCCACACAACGGCAGAGTTGGACACCTGCTCCAAGGTCATAGGTCTCAATGTGAAGACACTGTGTCTGCCCTGGGAACTGCCTGGAGCAGGTGAAAAGGTCTTGCAGAATCTTGGAGAGGTGTTCCGAGTTTATTTCCTGGGGAAAGCCCAATCCCGTTGTCTCCGGGGCACTCCCCCTCCCTGTTCCTAGCTGAACTGTGTTAGTTTTGACAGAGGGCTGCATGGTGCCAGGCAATGGGAAGGCACATCTCTAATGCGCCCAGAATGATCTGGACTGGATCTGGCTGGGGCCAGGTTTGAGCAATTTGAGTGAGCAATTATTGAGTGTCCAGGGTATATAGCCCTACTTACTTAATGTAGGTAGAACCCAATCAATAGCCTCTTCTAATGACTCTTCCAGGTCATTACAGCCCCAGGCTACATTACCAGACATGTCTGTACTTCAGCCCCTGAGGTGATGCTTTGATTCAATCCCAGATGCTTTCCATGAAAGGAGGTCAGAGTGACTGGTACAGACCAAGGCCGCATGACACATACCTAGGAAGATTATGTGTGAAGTAAAGTCAGCCAGGCCAGCAGAGGGGTCCGCCTTCCACTGCTGTGAACAAGGACTGTCTCTGCTTTGCACACACTTTCCACTTCTGAGGAGCTGGTTTATAAACAGAAGTTCCATTCACCCCTGGGTTAGCATGTATGCAGTAGGAGCAAAGAATGCTGTTCTTGTACGCTCGGCTGGTGACTGGCCTGTGATCTCAGAGTCAAATGGTTTTTCAAAGCATCTTATCATTTCTCTGTGGGTAAAACCTGACCTGAATTGTTAAAACTCCTTGAAGTCTACAGCTAAAGCTCACATTCCCCTCATGGTGAGAACAAACATGCTCACTGCTGCACCCGTAGAAACACACTCTGTCGCCAGGTGTTACCTTGACCCCATGGGTAGCGTTGTACAGTGTAGCTATGAGGTGCAGTTCTGATTTATAAAATAGAGCCAGCTTTGGGGCTCTGTGAAAGAGACTGAGGACCCACAGATCAAACCAGTAGGCCCAATTCAGAGCTGTGTCCCTTCAGCAGCTTTGGGAGGTGACAGTCATAGCAGTTTGACAAATAGAGTGGCTTTAACTACAGTTCTAGTCCATGCAACTGTAATCTCTGATGTCCTCAGCCAACTAGGAACTCCTGGGAGACTGAGGCCCAGCGTCAGAGAGGAGCAGGAGTCTCTTTCAGGCAAGGCTAACCTAAAGCTGCTTTGGATATGGGCATACAAGGAAGATTCCCTAGGATGGGCTACTTTGGGGGGGGTCCTCACTTCACTAGACATTTTATGATGACTTGCAAGCCCTGGGCAAAGAGGCAGTGAAAGTTTGATCTCTCCAGAGTTTGCATCTGTGTGCTTAGAGAAGTATAGGGCCCCTGGGAACTCAGGCTGGGGAGGAGGGAAGAGAGAATTAAGACCTGCTGAGGCCACAGCAATTAGCAGGAGCCACCAAGACCTTTTTCTGTGGTAATTGGCTGTCCCTGACCTGGTGCTACAGGGGACGTCCAGGTCTCTAGGGGAGCACTCAGGGACGACGCCACTCACAAAGGGCTCAGGGCTGACCAGGAGATCCAAGTAAATAAGGTGGCACTTGGCTTCCAAAGGGCAAGGAGATGATGTAATAAGGACTCCCTGTGGGCAGGTGCCAGGCATGCTGAAGAAGCATGGCCTGAGGCTCTGGGCCTGGCCTCAGCTGTCCACTTCTGTACTTAGGACCGGGCATGTCTTTCTCCTCCTTGGCTCTCTGCTCTCATCTTTCTTTCTCTCCTGCCCTGGGTCTCTCTCTCTAGCTCTCTTCTCCTCGGGTTTTCTTCATCTGTGAACTTGTGGATTTTTTTTTTCTTGTGTTTCCTGGGCTATTTCTTATCATGTACACACTCTTGGTTGCTCAGTTGACCTCGACAGATATAAGTGGACATGACAGCTGATGTTTCTTGATTCTCAAAGGAGCCTGGGATCTCTACAAAGAGAAGGGGGTTTGTAGCACATTTCAAGCATATGTATCTATTCAGGACATGTTTGCGGAGCAACCACAACCTGGCCCACCACTTAGGACAGAGTAAGAATGAAGTCGGAGTGGACAGCAGAAACATTAGCAAGTAAAAAAGCTGTTTCAGGAAATAAACATCACGAAGAAAAATACAACCAGGCATGGAAGCAGACTCTGTGGAGAGCAATCGGGAACAACCAGGGTTGCCAGACAAAGTATCTTGGTGACATTCTGAGGGATGTGTGGTGTTGACCAGTTGGGGAACATCTCAGCCAAGGGTAATAAACAGAACACAGGCCCTTGGTAGAAGCTGGTTGGGTATGTTGGTATGTCTTTAACAAGGGAAGAACAGTCAAGGGATGATAACATGACAGGAAAGGCTTCATGCTTACCCATGACTCTCAGATGAAGAAATTACCATCGCACGATTTCACAGAAATTGTACAGGTGTTACCGAGATGAGATTCTAACTGCCCTCTATGTGGAGCAGAGGACATTCCACAGAGCCTTGGTACAACAAGGGGAGAAGATAGCAAATGCTGTTGGGTGTGCTGGTACACACCCAGCATTTGGGAGGTGGACACAGGTAGATCTCCCAGGTGGAGGCCAGCCTGGTCTATATAGATTCAGTCCCAGGACAGCCAGTGGTGCCACACAGAAAATATTCAGTGGACCTCTGAGTTACAGGCAGTGCTTAAGGACCTGTCTAGGAAAAGCTCCCACCAGGCCTCTGAAGAGAGAAGCAAATACCACAGCCATGATCTTGAGGTCTAGGTCTCATAACCATCAAGGAGAGGCAACATGGTTCTAAATGAATTGGTCACTTTCAGTGAGGAGTGGAATCCCAGGGGAGACATTTCTTCAGTGGCTAAAAACCATTTTTTTTTTCTGTCAGCCATGTTACAAAGTGCTGGGGTAGAAGTCTAAAGTACTACTGGGAAACTAAAGGAAATTGAGATCAGGAAAAATTAGTCTTTTGGCCCTAATACTTGACTCCTTGTAAATTGATAGACAGGCTATGGGGGCAGTCAGTGCTGACAGACAAAGCTGGATGTCTACAAAAGGTAAGACATATGTCACCCTCAAACCTTACTCAATGTTGTAAATGGTCAAAAGTGATTTTGAAAAAGACTCATTACATGAATTTTTGTTACACAAGAACTCTGACCTCATCAATGAGGCACCTATTCTCTACAGCTTCCCTACCAACACACACACACACACACACACACACACACACACACACACAGAGTAGACATGCAGGCATACACAAATACATACATACATACACAGGCACTCAGGCATACAGACATATACATTCAGGCACACACACACAGGCACACAGAGTAGTCACTCAGACATACACAAATCCATCCAAACACCCACACAGGCACACAGAATAGACACTCAGGCATACACAAATACATACATACATACATGCACACACACAGGCACACAGGCACACAGACGTAAACACTCAGACACACACACACACACAGGCACACAGTAGACACTCAGGCATACACAAATACATACATACATACATACATACATACATACACACACACAAGCACACAGGCACACAGACATATACACTCAGACACACACACACAGGCACACAGAGTAGTCACTCAGACATACACAAATCCATCCATACACACGCAGGCACACAGGCACACAGATATATATACTCAGGTACACACACACACATCCTTAATATGGGACACCTAATTCACAGAGTGTACAGACTCTCTCAGTAGACAATACCATGAAGAAGTTTTGGATAAAGAAAAGATAGATTCCACACTGAGCGCTTAGGGGTAGAAAATGTATTCATCTGCCCACCCCACCAATTCTTTTGTATTTCCCTCTCTTTTTCTTCTTCATCAAGCACAAGTTTTCTGAGTTCCCATTGGGTTTTGAGTCCCACACTAGGCACTGTGGGTCTAATAACAAAAAGAAGAAGAAGAAGAAGAAGAAGAAGAAGAAGAAGAAGAGGAAGAGGAAGAGGAAGAGGAAGAGGAAGAGGAAGAAGAAGTTGTCCCTGCGGTTTCTCAAACCAAGGCTACTTGTGAGACACACGGCTGCATGCCAGAGTTGCGGTCCATGCTAAGAGGTCATCTTTTCAGAGGAAAAGACAGTGTGGAAGGACATTAGCTCAGCATGGCAGGAGGAGGAGCTGTTGAACCTGGGTGGAAGCTGGGCACTGAGGATGCTTGGCTCATCCCAAGCTTGGGATGGATGCTGGCTCGTGCAGCCATAGTCACTGGGCTCATGTGGAGACAGAGGACAGCAGAGGAACCAGGTGAAAGAGTAGAGTTTTTTGTCCGAGAGGATACGAGAAAGGACACACTCATTGCTCATTGTGTGGAAATACTGATGACTGGCTGAAGACTCTGAAACTGAACGTGAGTCATGTCCTGGGGCTGGAAAGCCCCTACCCCAGTTTCTTCTCAGGGGTTCAGCCAAAACACTGGAAACAGACTGGGGGCCTAGTCTTACAGTCACCCAGCAAAGTTTTCTGTTCTGACCAAGCATGCTGCTAGGCCCTTGAGGATGTAGGTATGATTGTCAAGGCTTCTTAAGGCCTTGAAAGTCAGCCTTCTCCAGAGATGAGACACTACAGAGGTAGGCGCATCACTAAAGAATATTGAGAACAAAAAACGGAGGATTACAGCCTCCCATTAGCTGCAAGGCTCAGGGCAAACCACACGGCCTTCACAAATGCTTTACATCAATCCTACCATTTAAAGAACAAAGCACCACAGCCCACTCTATCTGAAATCAGGTTAAGGTATGTACAGCATTCTATGACCCCGAGACACATATTATCCATATGAGAAATTAGCATCCATTTAAAAGGAGATATTGATATAATCACAGGTGATTATAAATAATAAGTTATCTCTGTGAGCAATATCATAGATGCCAATATACACAATTTGATTTCAGATGGGTCTTCAAGTGTTATTTTCACTCTCGGAGATATTTTTTGATAGCCCTGGAATCAAATTAGTCCACGGCTATGATAGCCATGGGGAAAGATAATTTAAGGAGTCATAAGAATCTCAATATCGGTTAGTAGCAACCCGCTAATGAAACTTCAAAGTTGAACCCCAAGTTGGAGGGTGCAGCTTCAGAGAAGAAAGTCCCGTGCCTCTGTCATTGCCCATCTGTCTGCAATGAACCGCTCTGTCCCCTTGCGTTTGAACCTGGGCGGCATGGCCAGTTTTCCTGCTAGCCCATGCAGGGTTTTTTTTTTTGTTTTTTTTTTTCACTTTTAATCCTGAAAATGTGTGACCATGTCATCAGCTCCTTCTTAATTATACCATATTCTTTACATCTGTCCTGCTAAATAAGTGTAATTGAAATAGCTCCGGCGTGAATTTTTGTAATGTTCCCCCCAAGACATCCCGAAAGTGACTCACGAGGAAACAGACTGAAGTCACAGCTGGAAACCCGTCAAGGATCATTTCCATTTTTACATGATTAATTTGAATTTAATATCTTAAATCAAAACCTGATTAATTTAAATAAAATTTTGATGGTGCCCTGCTTCTAATATACATTGCAGTAATTAGATTCGGCTTAATGTGATTTTTTTTTTTTTACATAATTAAAAAAAGGGGGGAAGTCAAGTGTAACAATGCAATGTTGATACAAATCTGTCTAAATATATAGAAGGGACCTCGCTTTCGGACATGAGTCAGGTGCAGAGAGCCTGGTTGATGAAGGCGATGTAAGTGGACACAGGGTAAGGTCTGGCCTTACCCTGTGTCCACAACCAAATGGCTTGCACTAATGCTCAAAGTAGGGGTGGATTTCATCCTAAAGAAGTGATATATGGCTGACTGTAGCAGAGATGCAATCTATCGCCTTATGGGTTCCCAAATGTACAGCTTTGTTTCTGCCTCCATTAGACAGTGGGTGAGGCTTCTGCTGAGGTCTGAATGGGCCTTGGGTGTGTCTCCTTAAAAGTTCTCATGCTGGGGACTTGGTCCCCAGGGGGGAGGGGTGTTAATAGGTGATGGGACTTTAATAGGCAGAGTCTAGTGGGATGCACACAAGACAGAGTGTCTTTAGAAGGGGTGTGCTCTGATCAGACAAAGTGGGTTAGCTCCCACAAGTGAATCAACTGCAAAGAGACCTGGGGTTTCTCAGCAAGCTCTCTTACTTCCTGTTCTGACCTCTTTGCATAACCTTCCATCTTTCTGATTCAGCCCCAACCAACTCTCACAGGGCAGAATGGATACTGGCACACAGGGTGGAATTGACATTGGCAGCATGCTTTTGTACCTCCAAAACTGATAAACCCTTTTACTCCATAATAATTCAACCAGGTTCCAGTGTTTGGTTATAACAGCACAAAGCAAATCAAGCTAGCCTGCTCTGTCCATGCATCCGTTTGGGAAGAATCATTGATGGGAAGGATGGAGATGCCAAACCCAGGCAAGCAGGGATGATCTGTTTGCATACCTCATCTTTGGAAATTCAACTTCTACATCAATCTTAAGAAACCCCCTCCTATTCTTTTCAAGACTCTGCTCCTCTTAGAAAAGGTCCTCATTCTGACGTCTGGAGCTCTACCCCAGCTTTAGGGGCTCTTGCTGGATGTACTTTCAGGACTTCTAGAAACATGGCACACATGTGCAGACAAACTGAAAGTCCAAGTCTAACCAGGCACAGTGCCAGCACCTTTTATAACCAGCAGGAATAGCCTGGTCAAAGAGTGCTAAAAAAGAGTTTCTAGAGGGTTCCCAGATGAACCTGGTCTTTGCTCGAATTTGTTCAGAAATCCTGGTGCAGCATTTCCTTCTCAGGCCAGAACAACGCCAACCCTGGATGGGCTAAGCAAGATACCATACTCCACAGAGCCCTCATCTAAAGAAGCACTCTCTGGATTCGAGGCCATAGACCCAGACAGAGTCCCAAGCCAGGTAAAGATTTAAGGGTCCTACCTGGGCTGAGATTACCTCAGAGGCAAAGTGGATGTATGTGGGTTCCTCCCCAACTTGGATCTGAACACAGTGAAAGAGGCACAGCTGCAAGGCAGGGCAGATCACCCTGCAAGGTCTGTGTGTGTGTGTGTGTGTGTGTGTGTGTGTGTATATACACATTGCACACTGGTGTGAGAAAATCATGTATTTCTAGTTCTGCTTACTCCTTTCAGCATAATATTCTCTGGATCCATCTATGTTGTATACACATACACAGGCACACACATACTCATATAGAGAGAGAGACATATTCATGCACACAATCATACATATTCATGTGTATTCAAATAATGCTCATGAATATTCAGATACATACATATCACGCATACCTACAACACCCACGTATGTATCACACACATACATACACCGGTAACTAGACAAGGTGACTATTATGTTAAATGGCTTTATCTGTGTGATGTACAATGCATGTACATGTATGTACATACAAGATCAAGTCTTATACCTTAAATATTACACTTCTAAAAGCCAGTGCATGTTATGTCTACTTATTATTCCTTAAGTTAATCCAGATTTCTTTTAAATGTGACTGAGTCAAAACCGGTAGATTTTAGGATGCATGCCTTATACAGAATTAAGTTAGTCTGGCATGATAAAAGTCACCACTGCCAACCCAGATGAAATGCACAGACTCTCTCGTAATTCTGTAAATATCACATGACTTCCATGTGCACAGTATCATGGAGAGAATAGCAAGCTTACCACTCCATGACTCATAACTGATAAAAAAAAAAATAGAGTTGGCAAAACAGCTCAGTGGGTAAGGGCTCTTGCTGCCAAGCTTCAAGACCAGAGTTCCATCCCCTGGACCAACGTGATAGAAGGAAAGAGAGGACAGAATCCTGCAGAGTGTCCTCTGGCCAGCACAAGCACACTGTGGTATGAATGAACCCCATAGACTCTCACGTCACATATATATGAATATATAAATACATAATTAACTGTAAAAGCTATGAAATGTTGTGATGTGTCTATGAAGTGACTCCTACCATGCATGAATTTGTCCCACCGCACCCCTCTTCTGGTTCTCTTCCTCTTCTTCCCTCCTTTATTTCCCCATCTCTTCATCTATTCTTCATTTCTTCGAGCATACCTTCATCCACACACTCTATTCTCTGTAGGATCTTAGAGAAACAAAAACCAACCAAACAAAACCCCAGAAGGATCAGAAGATGCCTGTGCCGGGAGACAGAGCACAGGGAAGACCTGTGTCAGGAAACAACTCCTGATAAATTTCAGTGCCTCAGTTCAGCAGCCTGATCACCCCTCAGATGGGCTAGATTTCATGCCCCCTCCCTGTGGGTTATGGCCGTTGTCCCATTGTGACGAATTGTGTGAGTAGAGGTGGGCCTCCTGTCACTCAATGGTGAGATAAAACTCTGACCTTGGATGGCACCTGAGCACATAGCTTATGATAAACAGGGGTGGGAGGAGGAGCAACTTACTCATTAACTCTGAGTAACGATGGAAAAACTCACTGGACGGTCCCTTGCTGGATTCCCCTGTGGATTCTGTGTTATGGAGTTACTATGACTGTCTGCTAACCCATGACACCTGTCACCGTGCTAAGACCCCTCTGAGAGTTGCTTCCTGCACTCCCATTTCCCATCATCCCTTCTTTCTTGGCAACACCCATGTTGTATGCAATATTCAAATCCTTTTACAGTTCTGAACACCAAGGATCACAGAAAGAGGAGGGGGACCTTGGGTGCCCACCGTGGCTGGCTGTAGAATTCAATCTCAACATCATTTGCTCATGTTGTGTGGCTTCAGGAGACAACTGAGTGTGGACACTCTGCCTGGCTTCGGTCCCTCCAAACCTACATATCTGTAACTCGTGTTGGAAAGTCTCCTGCTGCCGAGCAGCCAGCTCACACCCACCTATCTAAGCCATTCTCAGACACTTCCAGTTAAAGTACCTTAAAATGGGTCTCTAGGAAATCACTGACTTGTGATTTATCACAGAGGGTCTACCAGGATGACTTTCGAACCTGACAGTCAGGACTTTTAATGACAATCAACAATGTCATTTCTTTCTAAATTTAAATCCCTCCCCCCTTTTCTGCATCAAACCCAAGAGCTGGCTAAAAATAGCTGAGCTGAGTGTTAGAGGGGAGATTTTTACCTCTCCAGCGCTATCTTTTTCTTTCTTTAATGTCAACGTTAAAGTCAAAGCAAAATTAATCAGGAGGGGTTATCTATAATGAATCGCTGCAGGGCAGGAGGCAAACATATCTCCCACAACAGCCAGAAGAAAGTTCTTTCAAAGAGAGCTGTGGACCTCAGAGAAAGGTTGTGCATCTTTCACACTTAGCAGTGTGAACTCTCCTTTTGTATCACAAAGCAACAGGGGTCAGGGTTTGTATGGGCTGTGATGTAAAGGGTTAACGCTAAGGAAATTGTGACTGAACAGTTCCTGGCTATTATTACTGGCACAATATTATCTAGCTATCCAGAGTTATTACCAATATGTAAATGCTCTCTGCTCTTCTGCTAGATAAAACACTTGAAAATCCAGGACCCTGGTAAAGAGACCTTGCCCACCCTTTGCCTCTTCACCCTCTCTTATTGCCCTTCCTCCTGTCTGCTAGAAATTAATGTCATTGCTCAAAGCCCCAACCTTGGCCATAAGGGTGTACCGTACAATGGAGACTTTTGCCCTGAGCCCATGCTGCAGAAGAGGAGACAAAGGGTCAGAGAGACTGGGTGATTGATCAAAATATTGCAAAGGGTAGGTAACATTGTGGAGACTGCAACCCAGCTCACTTCCTCCTGAGCCTTATACCTTTTGAGTGACAGGGAGGTTATCAGAGTGTTTGGCACCAAAGGACTTAACGAAAGGTACACGTGTATGGTTGAGAGTCAAACCTGTCTGCTTCAAATATTTGAATGGAGTACATCGTGGCTTGGTTTTTCTTTGTCTGGGAAGAATTCAACATTGCCAATAGCTTTATAGCTTTTCCAGTCCCTCTCAATGCCCAGTCAGAAAACTAAAAGACTCGTCTTTAACTGGACCCCAACACTTCACAGAGGCCTCATTAATGCTCATCATCCCCACAAGGACTGGCTTATGACTGTCTTGTTGACAGGTGCTGAGGACCAGGTTCTGACATAGGAGGACAGGGAACGATTTATGATGGCAGGCCAGATGCAGGAAGGTCTGGGTCACAGCTGGCTTAAGACAGACAAGCTTCTGGAAAAACAAAAGAGAACGCTGGGCTATGAGGTAAACCCCAAGTGCTGACTAAGGAAGACCTGATCCCTCAGATGTGAAGAGAAGGGTTTGCTTGCCCTCCTGCATAGTACTGATCTGTTGGGGGGATGTATCAATCAATACCTAACACCTTGTACCTTACCTCCATATGGGGGCTTAAGGAAATGCAAAATGGCAGACCCCAAGGAGGCAATGCTCTGCATTTATTCATGGCTCTGAGAGACACTGAGTCCAAGCATCTCTCTCTGAGTGAAAAGCATCTAGAATGAGAAGTGGGGAAGGACTAGAAGTGGCTGTCTAGGGACCACAAAGCTTCCGTGTCCACTCCAGTGTCTCAGGAACCATCTTGGTGACACCACTCAGTCTGTTTGACTCTGGACAGATTTCTTGATGTCATCCAGGCCAAGGACTGAAGCCATGACCAGGAAAAACAACCCAAGCATCCGCCACAATAGAAAGACTATTAGCACACAAACATACAGAGGAGTATAAATCACACATGGTCACAGGGTTCTCTGTGATTCTCTCAGGCTTTTGATTAAAAGCAAAACCCCATGTCTGAAACATGTCCTGTCAGAAACTCAGGTGTGAATTTGAGAGAAACCAAGTCCCTTTTGCTCCAGGCTTGCTGGGTGGGGGCAGTGCTGTCTCTCCATCCTCCCTGTTCCTCTCTTGTCCATCAAGTAGGTGAGGAGCGTGGCAAACTCCAAAGGAGTCCTCAGTCCCTCAACCCCATCCCAGCCACCCTTTACCCCCGCAGAGCATCACCTCCACCGTCTCCGGAGACCATCACCTTTGCAAATCCATCTCTTGCCCCGAGATGCCAGGAGTGTCTCTGGCTTTGTTTCTCTATTGTAATAGATGTAAATTAATGTTTTGCCTTTGTTTGCTGCAGTAATCATAGAGGTAAGTGTACATTCCTATCAGCTATCTGATTTTTCAATTTGCACAGCATACTGTGCTTAATCCCACGAGGCAGTCCATGGCTCCAGATATGAATTTTAAAAAGTAATTAGCTGGAGCAGAAGGTGTATTCCATGACAAGGAGTGCGTACCACAGCCTGGTCAGAAGGGTCCTCCGGGGACCCTGCCAGGTCACACAGCCCCCTGTGGTTTGTGGTGTGGTTTGCGTTCTCTTTCTTTCCCCCTATCCCTGCTGCCTTTGTGCAAACCAGCTGATTTGTTCTTGAAAATTTAAATCATGTCTCTACTAGAAGCTAGAGTTTCTCTTTGGAGTTGGGTGAGGATTCCCTCCCAACCCATTCTTACCAATATTTCTTTACTATTATATTCACGGCTGGTGATAATTTCTTTTTTCTTTTTCTTTGTAATGCTTTCAGGGAGGAAGAGTGAAGATGGAGCTGGTTCTGGGTAGATTACATGGCCCATCTCTTAGAAAGATCCACAGAATGCGCTGGGTCAAAAGGATGAACCTCCTGTAGGCTTTAGCTACAACCTTGACTCTCAGGAGATCAGTTACAGAAACAGCAGGAAATCTGACCAGATGACAGATCTGGGTCCTGTCCATCACCCCGAGGTCAACCTAGACCCTGTGCCCTTTTCTGTGCAGTTGGCAGGTTATATAAGCAGGAAACCCCTTTGTGCCCAGCACTGAACCACTGCTGTGGACATGCACCCAAATGACCAGGTAGGACCCATGCCCTCAGGGACACTGTCACAGGCAGTAATGGCCAGAACCCTTGAGGATAGGTAAGCTTGAGAAGTGCCACTGAGGCAGATTTCCTCCCACTGTGAATCTGGGAGGCCTTCCACAAAGAGATAACAGTGAGACAGTTTTGATCAGGTGACTTGCTTTAATGAGGTCATAGCTTTAGCTGCGTTACTTCTAACTTGATGGAGTAGTGTGAACTTTAATCAGGTCACTTATCCTGATGTGACCATCTTCCAGGTCAGTGAGTCCTGCAGCAGCACATTCCTGGTAGACACCCCCATTTCAAGTGATTTCTGAGTTGTTCTCCACTTACTTCCTCAGAAGGCTCAGAAACAGCCATGGGCAGGCAGGCACTCTGTCAGGCCCCACACTTGAGCACACTCACCAGGTGACCCGGGTCAGTCTTGCCTCACAAGGGAGAAGGGACCAGAGCTCTGAGCTTCAGGTACAGTGATGCTCTGGCTCCACAGCCTCTGAGAGGAACCGAAGACCCTGCAGCTATTTAAGACTCATGTCTGTTCTCCCCCAGATACTAAGAGCTGAGCATAGCTTTGATTATGTAACTTGAAGAGAGACAGAAGTAAAAACACCGATGTAGTTTAAGGTCCTTGTTCCCTTTGTGAGAGAAGCTCAGGAATGTCCCTTCTAATGAGAAAATGTCATCTCACCTTTAATTCTCCAAGATCAAAAACCTCGTGTTTCTAGAGAAGTGTGTCTGTGTGCCTTGATGTGTGGATGTGTTTGTCTGTGTTTAGATGTGCCTGGGTGAGTCTGTGTGTGTCTGTGAGTGTATGTGTATATACGCACAGAGGTCTGTTTTGTGTCTGTGTGTTCATATGTATATGGCTGTATTTTTGTAAGTGTACGTCTTATGCATTTTACATATATATGTGTATGTGTGTGTGCCTATCTGTGTCTGCATGTATGTCTGTGTCTATGTATATGTATCCATACATGCTGGTATATGTGTATATATCTTAGTGTCTGTCTGTATGTGTATGCATTTATATGTGTTTATGTGTCTTTGTATGGGTGTGTATCTGTCTGTGAGTAGTCTGTCTGTGTATGTTTACATTTATATAATATGTAAACATAATCTATACATATTATATATATGTATATATATATATATTTGTCTGTGTGTCCATGTGTCTCTGTATGTACATATGTATATTTTTGTGAAAATGAAAATATATACTTGTATCTGTATTTTCATTGCAAACGTGTGTGCTTGTGTGTGTGTGTTTCTCATATTTATGTGAGAGGGAAAAGCAAACAGGTTTCAGACTGATTTCCAATGGCCTCCCAGAGTCTGGATACATGTTCTGACTTTCATGTGACATTCATCTCCTGCTCCCATGCTTGCCTTTGGTTTCCTGGGGTCTTCAGAGGTTTTATTCACTGTGGTCACACAAGGTGCTTGGTATTGCAGTGGATAGAAATGTATTTAATAAGAAAAGTCTCTAGAGCTCTGTAGATGAATCTCAGAACAACTGTGGAAGTCTTGACTGCCTTCCTCTTCTTCAAACAGACCAAGGAAGTCGCCATCCCTGGCAGCACTGCTCCTTGGGGTTAAAATGGTGGGCGGAAGCTGGGACAGTTCCTCTTAGAAAACTCAAACTGGGAAGATGCATCCTCTGCTTCATAGCAGCACATGGCCTTGTTTATTTAGGGCCTGCCCTGCAAGGGAAAGCATTTAAACCCTGTCTGAGGGTGTCTTTGGATCTACAGAAAAGGCAGATCACAAGGTTAGGAGGTGGCTCAACTGTTAGAAGGTTGGCTCACTTGAATGTGAGCACTTGAGTTTAGAACCTCAGCACCCCATAATGAGCTAAGAATTATGTCTTGCTGCTGTGATTCTAGCTCTGCGAGGGGGTCAATAGCTCCTTTCTGTCCACCAACCAGTCAACCAAGTGTTGAGCTCCAGATGAGGGACTTTGTCTCAAAAAAAAAAAAAAAAAGTAAAGGCCAACAGACTGAATTTACCTTATGTCTGCTTCTAGTTTCACACAGAGAGAGAGAGAGAGAGAGAGAGAGAGAGAGAGAGAGAGAGAGAGACAAAGAGAGAAAGAGAGAGAGAACCATGTAATGAGCCAGTCAGGAGTAACAGAGCCTTCTCTTGGCACATTGTTACAAGACACTGAAGCTTGAGACCTTGCATGTTTGTCTGCGAGTATCTCATGAGTTTATGGGGGAAGGCACAGAAGGAAGGAATTCTTTCATGTGCTGAAGGTATACAAGAATGGATTTCACGAGTTATTGAGCCCTAAACTACTCACTGCACTTTTGCCAAGTGGAGGGGGCCCCCATCTTCAGTGTGTACAGGAGATGTTTCATCAATTACAGTGTGACAAATGAGAACTTGCTTTGAATGCTCACTTGCTGGACCAGGTGTGAATTCCTCAACCATGTTGGCTTCCTTACATGTAAAGTGTTAAAATGTACAGTTGTTTGAGCATTGTGCTCTCAGGAGGGCTTGTTTTGTGGGTTAAGAACATAAAAGTGGAATCTGAGGTAAGAAATGGCTTTTATATTACTCCTTTGAGAACATACTGATAACAGGATGACTGGCCTCTGAGGAGGAAGATGCTGAACTAGGCCCTTCCTCTCACCTCATTCTTTTCTCGGTATAGGGAAAACACAGCTGCCTTAAGAAGCTGATTCAAAAAAACATTCTGAGAAAGGACATCTATTTTGATGTCTGTGCTGATGGTGGCCTCCGCTCTCTGCTCAAAGAAGGTCCAGTGGGGAATCCATTGCTTCTGGAATCCTCTCTTGCATGCCTTCAGTCCCATAAATGAATCTTTTCATTCTGTTCCTTCCCCTCATGAGAGGTAGGGTGTCTTCAATGATGTAAGAGCAGAGAACATTTTGAGCTGAGCACGAACAAGCAAGTAAGAATACATGCATATTTACCTCTCTCTACTCTTGACTGTTGAGTGGATGTAACTAATGTTTGGGTGTCCTTACCTTAGACTTACCCTGATGAACTGTAGCCTGGAATTGCACACTGAAGGAAAACCCGTCCTCCCTTACGTTGCTGTGTGTTGGGATATGTTATCACAGAGACAGAAATGAAACCAGAACAATGAGCTAGACAGCCTTGCCAGGCAATGGTGTCTCTGAGCACAGTAGGGTGTTTAAGGAGAGAAGCTTGAGTGTAGGAGTTTGACCATTCTCCACAAACTCTTCATTTCAAAGTGACAACCTCAGACGTCTTGCCCTCTATCCTGAAATAGATGACTTGCCCTGACCCTGAGGATTAAGATATCCAGGATGCATCTTCCCACAGCCCACATAATCAAGAAATTCCTGGGGAGAAAGGATATGTATGAACAGGAAATGGAAGAGTAAGCTGATTGGCCTTGAACTCTGAAGCAATGTGTAAGCAACATGCAAGAGAACTTTCTAAAGTACCAATTCTTGCCCTTGTCGCTCCCCTAGTGTGTCTGCATGGTGTAAACTTGTGCATCTTTGACAGGATGCTGGAGACTAGATCTCCCTGGAAGATAAAGTTACCAGGCACATTGTAGGTCCTGACAGGGGGTTAGCAAACCAAAAGTTATCATACTTCAAAAAAAAAAATCTCAGGATGGGAGAACAAATGGCTCATCTTTCATGTGTACTGCAGGGCAGGGCAGCTTCTCAGTATCTGGACACATCTTGAAATCAGTGTTTACATAGGAATGCAAGGTCCTGGAGAGAGATGCAAAATGCCTTCAGAGTCCATGTCCTTAAGGAGTCTATCGAAGAAAGTTGGGTGTCTGATCTTCGCCGTCAGGAAACTCTGGTCTCCTCCTTCTTCTCCTAGGCACCTGTGCTTACCTAACCTCATCTCAACTCCAAAAGGAGACATGACCTCCCAATAAGTCTCTTGGGAGGACAATTAGAGGCACTTGGGAAAGGACTATGAAAAGGTAGGTGTCATGAAGCAGGGTCTAGCAGGTGTCATGAGGCATCATGAAGGGAAAGGTCTAGAGGCCACGTGTCCCATGGCATGCTCAGCAACCGTCAAGCATCCCCTAAGGTACAAGGCCACAGCCTTACAGAAGCCCTCTGGGCATCTTTCTGAAGGACTATGAGGGAGTATGCAAGGGAACCTGCCTATGGCTAAATGGTTCATTGGTGTCTGCTTCTTCTGCAGGTCAAAGCTTTGGACAATTCAGGAGGAACACAGGGAGGAAGAAAAGAAAAAAGAAAGAAAAGATCTCTAAGAGTATCTTGTAAGAATACAATAACAAAAATAGAGTCTTGCATGAAAGGAAGGCAAAAAAGAAAAAAATGAAACCGAGCCATGACAGACAACATCCGCTCTCATTTCGGTTTCCTGGAAGCGGAGTGTGGTTGGGCAGATGGGAGCTCTTTTGTTTCTCTAGAAGAAATGATAAGATGTAAATATGCATGGCCATCTTCAGAAGGGCAGGGCAAAGAAGGGCATCTGTGCCTGGTGGTGGCTTCTAGGCTTGTGGCAAGCTTTCTTCTTTGGGTTGTGGCCCCATCTGCTGAGGTCTACAGCTACAGCTCTCAGGGGCCCTTGAGCTCTCTCATCTCCCAGAAATGGGTCATCTGGAGGGTCTGGCAGCTCCCTTCCATGTTCACACATTTTTCTGGAGGGGCTTCTGTATCATTCTCAAGATTGACGAAAGATCCTATGACCATGGTTATCATCTTGTAGGATCTTCCTGACATCCAGTTGGCTTCCATGGAGCTCCAGGGCACTGTCTGGTCTCATTGTCTCAGATCTGCATTGTAGAATGCTCACACTTATCAATACATACTTAGACTGAAAGGCATGAGCAGTAACCAGCAGGCCTGTGTCACCCCAGAAGATCAGCCAGTCTATGGCTTGCCTGGCTCACGGTCCCACACACGTCAGGTAGAGAGTGGAGACTATCCTTTGCACTTGAGGTTAACTAGTCTATGACCTTCTTACCTACTGTTCTTGTCCTTATGGGGCAGACATGCAAAGGACCCTTATAGTTTAGTTAATCCTGAATTTCTAGTGCCAAGTTGGTGTGTCGGGAGCAGAGGGATGCTCAGCTCTCTGAAATATTTGTAAGCAACTGGAGGTATGGAACAAGGTATAGACACACAAAGAATGAGTGGCCTGGCTTCCAGATGTCTACTGTGAATTCTTTTAGTGTTTTCAGGTGGATTTTTGTTATTTGCAGAAATGGCCAACTGCAGCCAAATGGTGAGAGTGAATTTTACCAGATGACGTGTGGTCATGAATATCAAAGTCTGTTGACTAAGGAATTCCCACTATGCAAGGGTCTATAACAAAGGCAGCCATGCTTTTTCATGAGAGTGCAGCAGCTGAGCTAGCCCTCTGGGCTGTTAATAGACACATGTTGTGTGCATTTCATTCACCAGGTTATTCCTAAGCCAGTCATAGACCCTGAGTGTCCAAACTAGAGCACATTCCTCAGAGTACTAAAGTCCACTCTGAGATTCCAACTCCAGCAAGTGAAGGATGGATGAGATGGACTTGTCAATCTTACCCAGGAGCTCGCTGAAGCATGGAGAAATGTTGCAGTGAGAGATGTATCCCAAGGTTCCTGATGAAACAAGAGTTGCAGAAAAGATGAGATGCATGCTGGGAGTGCAGTGTCAGCCTGGGTCTGAGCCATGTGTCCAATAGGAATCCCAGATGACCATGTTGTTTTCACACAAATAGAAGGGTCTGGTTAGTGTTCTTAATAGGCATTTGATTTTAAAACTCACGCACAGAGTTTGAGACACACCACAGTGATGAGCATTCACCTAGCGCAGGCAAAACCCTGGGTTTTATCTCTAATCCTCATAAATAAAATTTAAAACCAAATAAAATACATTTATTTTTATGACCAATCTAGATTGTATGATATGGGATACATTTCTGGAAAGGGAAGATTGGTTGAGAATCCTGTATGATTTAGAAGTGAAAATTACAGTATTTGAATAAGCTTCCTGGGAGAAGATCTTGCCCAAGGTGCCAACCAGTTACCAAGCCCACCTGAAGTAACTTCAGGGAAAGTCACCATAGGGTGAGGCATGTCACTTTAAGCTCTTTAATGTAGGGTGTAAAGTACCAGACGCAGGTAAGCAGAGTTGAAATTCACTCCACAACAAAGCACAAAGCTTGCCAGGAGGTAGGCTTGCCACCAATCAGCTCTGAGGTGCTGGAGTCTGGAGGTGACATACTCATGTTTGCACATAGTTTACCCAGTGAGCATGCTCCAGTATTCTCTTTCTTAGGGTCTTCCTTCCTCATGCATTTGCATGCCAGATAACCCCAAAGAGAAAATAGAAACTCTGGCTCATGAAAGAATAAAGCTGGGACCTAGCAAAGATGATTTCCTTCAAACGGGATTCTCAGAGAGTGAACGCTCTGCAAAGAGAACATCCTGAATGGAGCCATAATCTGGTACACCCGCACCAAGATGCTGTAAAGATAAACTAGCAAAGCGAGATGTCAGTTGGTAAGCTCACCTCATCTGAGACAGAGAGAAACCCCTCCTTAAATCCTGCATGGGTTGTTCAATAGACACGTTGCTCATCACTGCACAGAAAGGGCACCAAGGCCCCTCCCTTATCCTCATTCATCACTCACTGTAGCTGGTGGTTGCTTCCAAAGATCCTTTGGATCAACTGGTCTTCATTCTACAGATAATGAACAACAAACACATCTTTGGTTTGGCTAAGATTGTACATTATGTGTTTTTAAATGTTCTTGTGAGTTGGAAAACAGATTTTTAGGATCCTGGCTTACTCTCAACCATCATTTCTGAATTGATAGAATTTAAAATATCTTTGGGTCTTCAATGGAATACTGGATCTTATTTTACTGGATCTTATTTTACTGGATCTTATTTTATTATACAGTATTTATGGAAGACTTACTGTGTGCATTCTAATTATACAATTTTTATGAAACACCTATCATGTGCATTTTAATTATGCAATGTTTATAAAACACTGTGTGCATTCTAGATATACATTATTTATAAAACACCCACTATGTGCTGACAGTTTTGCTGGGTACTGAGGAAGACGAAGTCATTTCTTCTTCCACCCAACAAAGGTCAGAGACTGAAGGTCTATAAAGGTCAGAACATGACTTCAAGTGTTGAATCAAAGCAAAGAAGGAAAAAAAGGGTGATGTCCATTAAGGCAGAAAACTAATGATGTCGGAAAGGAGGTATTGGAAGAGTCCCACAAAGAATCCACACTAGTAATAGTAAGGCTGAGATTTTCAAATGCAGGCACTTTTAGCTGCCCTCCTGTGTGTGCCTTAGATGGTGTTGATACTCTACGGCTAGAAAGATCTGTGTGATGTCTCCTTCCTGCTTTGGCAGCGCTCTGAGCCCTTCCCAATGTGGGTGTGAGTGCCAGTAGCATATTGAGGGACCTCAGCAGACCCTCAACAGTACTATTGAAGCTTAAGATGCCAGGAAGTCAGCATGGCCATTTGGACCACGGTGGCTAGATCCACCCACTCCTCACTGGCATGCTACCCACTGCACTTCTGAAAGGAGAAAGAGAAGAAAATGTTGCAGGCTCCCACACTACCAAAAGGAAGAAACATGTCAGTTGTACCCACTCATGTCATCTCTGCTTAGTGACAGGCAGAAGGACGCCTACTTGGAGTGGCCCAAACTCCAGAAGGCAAGGCATGCCTGAGCTGCCCACACTTAAGAACAGCTTGGGAGTTGGTCAGCGGTACAGAAGGTTGAGGGAAGAAGAGGTCCCATGGCAGGAGTGACACTGTACCTGTGTCCACTTTTCCTTCTAGATGGAGAGGAGCTGGAGCCCAGGAATAGCTAGGACTTAGTCATCTATGAAGCACCAGGAGACCTAAAGCTTGTTACACAGCAGGATTTTAATAGAGATGAAGAACAGCAAAGGCTGTGGCAAGCTGCATTGAACTTGATTCTCGGTGAATGCAGGGGACACACACAGAATGTAAAAGAGATTTTATTTTAGAACACCTTTGGTTTAATGACATTGACTCATATGTATTATCAAAGCTCTAATGAATGTCAGAATGCATCAAAGGACCTGGAGATGCTCAGTGGTAAAAGCACTTGCCACACAAGCCCAATGACCTCAGTCTGGATCCAAGGGAACCATGTTTGTAAGTCTCGATGTAATGCTGTATTTGTAACCCCAGGACTCCAACATCAAGATGGTGTGGAAAAGGGGCACTGTACTGGCTGGTTTGGGGTGTCAACTTGACACAAGCTGGAGTTATCACTGAGAAAGGAGCTTCAGTTGAGAAAATGCCTCCATGAGATCCAGCTACAAGGCATTTTCTCAATTAATGATCAAGGGGGAGAGCTCCTTGTGGGTGGTACCATCTGTGGGCTGGTAGTCTTGGGTTCTACAAGAAAGCAGGCTGAGAAAGCCAGGAGAAGCAAGCCAGTAAGTAACATCCCTCTAGGGCCTCTGCATCAGCTCCTGCTTCCTGCCCTACTTGAGTTCCAGTCCTTTGGTGATGAACAGCAGTGTGGAAGTGTAAGCTGAATAAACCCTTTCCACCCCATCTTACTTCTTGGTCATGATGTTTTGTGCAGGAATAGAAACCCTGACTAAGACAGGCACTCATGCAAAAGCTCAAGGGCCAGCTAACCTGGACCATGTGATAAAGTGGTAGAAACTAGAGAAATCCTGCACTAGAACAAGAAGTGACTTCTAAAAGTTTTCCCCTGACCTCCATGTCTGTGTCATGGTATGCACATGTGCTATGGCACATGCACTTGCACATATAAATATCACATATATTTACATATGTCAATTAAACATACCACACACAAATGCATACACACTATTCACACATGCATCATATACACATCACACACAAACATGTACACACTTCATATACATATGCCAATACATGTATCATATATACATACACATCACAAACATGTATACTCATCTCATGTGCACAAACCACATACACATATATAATCATATATACATGCCACATGCACACATGTACATATATCACATAAACACACAACCACATATCAATATAATATACACATGCCATAGCCATATACATATCATAGACACATACCGTAAACATACTGAATACACACATCTCAGACACATGCGTACTTGTGTTCACATATTACATCCTACATCACATACACACCACACTTGCACGCACATTCTACATACAATTTGCACACACACGCAATGTACGTGCACGCAAATATATCAAAGAAGGCAAATTAGCAAATAAAAGAAGCTTCAGGTCTAAGTCGATGGCAGTCATATGAACATGGGATGAGGATATAGGAACTGCCAGTTAATAATCAAGCAGACAGACACGGCTTCTACTGCAAGCACAGTGATGCTCTACATATACCCACAAAGCCAACATGGCAGTGTGGCAGTATCCAGCCAAGGTTGGTAAAAGTTTCTAAGTTCCCAAACTGGCAGAAGTATCTATGTTCATATGGGGTTCCTGGAGAATACACTCAAATCTAGGGTGTCTTCCTAATTAGATCCAGGCCTCCTTGTTATGACATTGGCTATGGACCATGTTAACTGGGGCAGGACTGTGGTTACAGGAATGGCGTAGAATGCTTAGGGAAGCCCTTTGTCAGCTGGATCTCCTGTCCCATAGCTTCCCCTGGATGGAGAGCCTAGCCCATCTGCCGAGTGCCCATCATATGAAAGGGAAAAGTCGTATCTTGTAATCCAATGCAGAACTGGATGCAGTCACGTTTGCTACTTATCTGATGAGTCATAGAGAGTCCGTTCTTCCCACAGGAAGCTGTTTTTAACCATAGAGTTATAGCTCTTTACCTCTTGGAAACTCAACCCCCAAGATCAAATCAAGGAAACCATCAATTCTCACTCAGAGCCAGACAACAGCCCTGAAAAGCTGCTTACAGACTCATCACCACAGATTGACCTGAGGGCAATGGATCCCAGCCTTGGAAACCTCTGGCCCTCAGGGGTGGGATTGAAGCATCGTGGACACAGCTCCACATTTTCAGACTCATGACCATAGGCTGCTGATGCTGACGAGCACTACTCTGAGAATCTGGTGGGGTGAGGGAGGGGAGCTTGAACAGTTCAGAGACAAAAGAAGCAGCAGCGGTGTGGTGGTGTGGCTTCTTCCCCATTTGTCACCTGTGCCAGTTGTTAGGGAATACCCCAACACTCCAGCTGTCATCTAAGACCTGCCCAGGCTGAGAGTTTTTGAAAGTGACAAAGGGCACAGCAGCTTGTTCTAGAACTGAGCTGGTGTGGCTGTAGGCCCTTATTCTATGACACCCATTCATTCAGCATCCTGTCAAACTCTACACACCACACTGCAGACAACTATAAATTCTGGATGGAATCAGTCCAGTTTGCCCTCTTGAAAAAAAGTGGGATGGCTAGATAATAGAATCAGAAGACACTCAGAACTCTCCAGAAGAGATGTAGAACATTCCCCAAGGAAAGAACACGCAGGTTCCCTTTTGTCTTGGGAGCATCTACAAATACTCTTTGGGGAAAATGATCAGGCAGAAGTTTTCAATTTCAGGCAAACTTTAGTTTGAAACAAGGAGAAGGAGACTAACTGTGGGTAACTGTGGTGACACTGAGCTTTGAATATGAGCCTGTGCAATGACATCTCTGGGTTTAGTTGACCTGAGGGGCTATGTAGTACACTGATCCTGCCTGACAGCTATGGTCAGCGTGTTCAGGTCCTCAGCAAAAGCATTAGAGGATTTTCTGCAAAAGAGCAACATGTTCAGTTGACTCCATTAGAAGATAAATCTGACTATGGTGTCAGCGTTGATGATGGAGCCAGTTCGGGGTTGACAAGAGCACCAGGCCGATCAAGCCCAGTTCTCAGTCCCCTGACACTCAGCTAAAGAAATATCAGTGTAACTATGAATTATTGTTTTCAGACACTCCATATGTTGACACTGTCCTCTCCTCCTGGTTAGAAGAAAGTAGGTATTAAGATTCAGAATGAGTTGCTTCCTTTGTCCTGCTGAGTCACACTCCACTTCTCAGACTGACTTTTATAATTCCCAGTTGATAGCCATAGGCATCAGTCAGACATTGAGGTTCTGAACCAGAGTCTTGAAGTTATGCAGAAGGCATTGACCTGCTCATCAATACCTACATCTTCCTGTCCAGGGCTTAGTTTCTCTTACAATGCAAGGAGGAGGAGTGTCTGCAACTTGTGGCCTTGGTGACGCATCAACTGGGTGCCCTTAACACTGAGCCTGGAGGGCAATAGACTCTCATCTGTCATGAAGGTCCTCCATCACTTCTCTGTAATCCTGAAGTCCCAGGCACTTAGAAAGTCCACAGATGATAACTTATGTGGCTGTTACAACAAGCCTGGCCTGAACTCAATAGGCAGCAAAAATTGACCCAGACTGACACTGGGCTATTTATAACCATGTTTATTTCACTTCATGCACATGTTCATACATTTTCTGTAGAAATATCACTGTGCTTGATTGCAAGGCATGGCCCCAGGTCCCACTGGGGGTGTTAAATAATACTAATGCATGCAACTGCTTACATTTTAAGTGGGAAGCATTCTGAATGCCAAAGGTCACGTGGCCTTGAGTTTCTCTTATGGTATCATGGATTCATTCACATGGTATAAGTTCATTCTGTTTTCAGCAGTGACTGGTGGCTTCCTCAGCCATAAGAAAAGGAGTTCAGAGCTAGAGATGTAGCTCAGTTGGTAGACTGTGTACCTACTATGTATAATGTACCTAATATTCATAAACCTGCTGGTCCAGTCACTAGTACCTTAGGCACAAAGCAGGTGTGGAAGTGCATACTTGTAAACCAGCACTTGATGAGCAGAAGCTTAGCCGCACAGGGAGTTCAAAACCAGCCTGAAATGCATGAGATGTTGTCTCAAATAGTAGTGATAGTTGTAATAATAATAATAACAAACCAAATTTTATGCTCTTAATCGATCAGGTATGTGGAAGACTTGGGGCTTGGGGCTGCTGAAGGGCTGGGTGCGCAGCTCCCTCTCACCTAAGTAGACTCAACCTCCAAAGCTCATTTCCTGTGTTTACCTCCCATTTGCAGGTTGTGAAGAGAGGGTAGGATGTGATCATCTCTCCTCTCAAAGAGGAGAGAAACTGAGGCTCAGAATGCCTCAGTGACTTGCCGGAGACATCCCACCAGCTACTCATGGGGTTGGAATGCTAGGCTCTGGGCCTAAAACCATGTTTCTTTGGATTGTGCATTAAATATAGCACACAGTGAGTGCTCAGTAAATGAATTTGTGGTTGGAATACTTCATTTTACATTTTCCTTTTCAGCGCTCATCTCCTTCAGGACCAGGAAGGAGATAAGGTAAGGCAAACAGAGAAACCAAGGGCAGCGCTGCTAAAGTGGTGTATACCATAAGCATAGTATGGGAGAAATGTGCTGGCTGTCTATCCTTCACCATGTCTGAATAATTAACCAAGATGAGATTCTCTGAAATGTCCTCCCTTCAGATAAATAAGCAAGGTGTCAGGCTGGATCTGACTTGTAAGTTGTGATGTAATGGAAAAACACCTCCCATGAAACCGGCACAGTGAAGGCCAGCAAAGGTTTCTGGATCACAGAGGAAGGGGTTCAGGGACCATTTCATTCCTCCCCCAAGCCCGAGCCCCACTGAGGGACCTTTTGCAGGGGGATTTCAGAAGCTCTGTGTGTTGTTCATTCCCAGAATCTTCTCTCCGTTTCATCTTTGCTATGTACAGTAGCCCGCCTGTCCCCATCCTTCTGAGAGTGTCTCAAGCCCTGCCTTGACTGTCAAACCCCAGGTCCCTTTCAAAACTCTCTCCTACCTCTTTTTCTGTACCCAGGAACTGTAGTCAGAGTCATGGTACCAATGAGCTGGGCATGGGAAGCCCCATGGTCTAGCTCTCTCTTCCTTGGCCAAGGGTGCTGTCACATGGAAACTTTGCTGTTAACTCTCAATTCTACATACATGCAAACAGTCATTTTCCTCTTCCCAGTGCTGTCCTCCTATGAGGAAGCATGGGTACCACGTTCTCTGAGGAAGGCAGAACACACTGTGTGCTGAGCTCCGGAGCTATCATCTGCTCTATGACTTTTCATTTTTTACTTTATGGCTCTTAATTGTTTGATGGTCAAGTGTCCTTTTGAGACCATATGGCACCAAGTCTCAATTATGCCTTTCTTAGCATTATCAGGGGTCAGTGATTTTCAGAGCCCGTCCTTACAGTTCAGACTTTTCATTGTGTCCTTTTGGGCAACCTCTGGTATGTAGCTGAGGGTTTACTTGAACGCATATTCCAAGCTTTGTGCCCAGGAAGGGCAGCCACATATCTGGTGGTACTGGGGCTCAAGCCTGGGGTCAAATTATGATTAGCCTAGTAGTCAGAGCCCTGTAGGTTTCCAATAAACAGATGGATGGGTCATGGAGAACACTGAGGTAGACAGTCAGATTTTGGGTGACCTAAGATTTAGATGAGACAAAAAGCATCAACATAGGCCCAGGGTTGGTCCTAAATGTCCAAGCCCTGCAAGGGTCAAGACCCTTCTAAGAAGACCACACACACACACACACACACACACACACACACACACACACACGGCTAGCTTTGGGGATGGGCTTTGTCCATTTCAGGCTACTTGGGAAGGGCCAGAGATAGAAACTTTTGTCTATGAGGACACCCTCTTTTCTTGCGATTGCTGGTATTCTAACTTGAACTATAATTTCTGAGCGCCTGGCAGGCAGCCCCTTTTGTGAATGCATAAGGAGGGAACAGAACACAGGCACACTCATCCTGGTAGGACTTTCCACGGACTTACCTGAGCAGGTTTCTATAAAGAAGTGACAACTTGCCAGGAGGACCCTATCCCCTGACTGCTAGAGACAAAGCTACAAAGTGCTACATCATCCTCACTCCACCCTACCCTCCCCACCCCACCTCAGGGCGGGCGCTTACTGCTGGGCCTGGCGCCAGAGGAACTGGTGGTTGCTTTTGTGGTCACCCAGCAGTTTTATGAAGGCCCTTGAGGCACTTCAAGTACCAGGTGGCCCCTGTGTGGTTAAACTGTCTGGGGGCCGAACTCCGTCAGTGGCCACCTGAGAAGCGCAGGGACCTGAGGTTGAGAGCTGTTCAGTTGGCTGTGGTGATGATTACATAACACGGGGAAGGTACGAGGGTCATCACTGGCAAGTGGCCATCCACTACACACACACATATGATAAACGAGTACATTCACGGTCTTCTGGGCCACTTGATGGACCAGACCTGATTTGCAGAAACTATTCTCTTTTGGAAATCACACCAACACCCTGGGGACATCGTTTTTCCGAGTTGCACAGATGTAGAAGCTGGCTGTTCAGGGTTCAACTGTCATGGAGCTTTTGGTGTGCTGTGTGAGACTGTTCTTCATCACCGACCCCATGAGCCAAGAGTTTTTCATTCTGTAGGCAGTGACAGCGGCAGCCCCGAGTCCTGTAGAGGACATTCCTTCTGGAGCTTTAAGCTCTCAAGCAGGTGAAAGGTAGAGAGCTATTTGCCTCTTTGTTTTTCTAGATGATCTGCCACAGAATGGTTCATAGGCTGAAGTCAGATTATAAAGTCACTCAGATCCCTTGTCAAAGCACTTGGGAAGCTTCAAGGGGATATTTCAGTACGATCTTCTCCTGATCTCAATCCTTTGTTCTTCCTTCTAGAACAGTCTTTCTTAATCTTCCTAATAACTTTCTAAAACCCTTTAGTAGAGTTCCTCATTTCTGGTGGCCTTCAACCATAAAATTATTTCATTGCTACTAATCTTGCTACTGCTATGAATCATAACGTACATGGACAACACACAGGAAATTTGATACACGAACCCTATTAAAGGGTCTTTCGATTCCTCACCTAGGGGTGGAAACCCATAGGTTGAGCACCCCTGTTCTAAAAGCATTCACCATAGTCTGGCATAGACCAGCAATCAGGAAGACAGACAATTAAGGACATTTGCGTGCACATATGCACATGTATACACAAACACATGCATGCCTATATTTGCATAAAACCACGCTCCTTTATACACATGCATACACATCAGTACGAATACGCAGACACAGACATACCTTCTACCCTGAAAGTCAAACACACTTCCTCCTCCCTGGAAAAGATCTTCAATGAGGAAACACAAAGCAGTTTGATCGATGAATACACCATAAGTGCCCAACACACGTTCAGCTCTTTACTGTTTTGTACATAATATGCCTTCCTTGAGGCTTCCAGCATGTTCCCTTCACTATCAGCTCTTGTTAATGCCCCCATCCTGGTGTGGATGGGCTTATCATCTTGTTTATCTCTTTACGCTATACACTGCCCTCAATGGAAGAGCCCCCTGACCCGTAACTGTCAATCATTACAGGGCTATTCACCAAGTCAGGCAACATATTTGTGTGGAGTTTCTCATAGGTACTTTGTATATAGCATGCTCAGGCTAAGTACAGACTCAAGGATCTGATTATACGTGAATGAATGAATGAATGAATGAATGATAAACTATCTAGGGAATGATAAACAGTGGATCCATTGAAGTGGAGGCCCTCAACATAGCCCTCGGAGAAGAGGTTGCTTGTGAGCTTGGCCCAGAAAGTTAGAACAACTGAAGTGGTTGAGTGTAATGGCTGAAGACAGAGTCCTGCTTCCCACGAGGGCTCATGTGCTCAGAGTCGAATTTGACTCCCTGGACTTCACATGTTACAGCATTAATTTCTGAGACAGCACTGGGAGGTGGGGCCTGGTGGGAGGTGACTTGGTCATGGAGCAGAGTGAACCAATAAGAGGAGTACTTTCCTGTCAGCCCACATCCCCTGTTGACATAAAGTTCCTTTTCTTGACTCCACACACATCCACTCACTTCTAGTTTCTGCTGTCAGTTGAGATGGCATGAGGCCCTCACCAGAGGTGGCTACCCAGTTTTGGATAAACACTCCAAGAACATGAACCAAGATAGCAAGTTATCCCATCTCCTGTATTCTGTGATCCCAATGAACATGAGGTAAGACTGTATAGGCCATAGCAAACCACTTCATCCTGTCTCCCCATCAGAATTCACAACCACAAGATAAGAATTTAAAGTCCCCACCTCATGGGGGTTATTTAAATGTTATATAGGGCTCATATATGTGGACATGTACGTTTACGTTAGAGGGACCCTAAAACCTGGCTGTCTGAAAAGAATTTGGAAATTGTACAAGTACACAAATATATTTATAGCTAAAATGAAACCCCAAACCGAACCACAGGAGAGAGACAAGGTTGACCCAACTTCACCCTTCAGGACTCCAGCTCTCCTCTGTCCTTTGTAGAAGACCCATGGCAAATTCTCACCAGATGCCCACATTGGAAGCTGGAGAGCTTAACCTTCCCCTCAATCATCTGGTCTCCATGGTCAGGCCCTTTCCTCCTTTGCCCTCCCTTCCCCATGGGGTTGAGTCACTTCAGTGCTAATAGCCAGAGCCACAAACTCCCTAGTCTCATGAGTTTGAGGTAATCCAGCCCACCAATTAGCTGAAATTAAAGCCCGGTAATTTGAACCCATCTGCTGGGCACCTGACCACAAACCACCTCTTAGCTAACCCTGAGTAGGATCTGATTACTCCCCCAGTACCTGCCCTGCATCATTACCACGGCCATGGGAAATGAGGAAACTGAGGTGTTACTGGGGTCTTCAGTTAGTGCTTTGTCATTAGCATGGTTATTACCCAAGTTGCCTCTCCTGGGACAGCTGGAGACAGTGAGGACCAGAGGTTCCCAGGGTTCAACAGATGGATGAGGCCTTCCTCAGACAGGCTGCAAGGACTGGGGCTCACCTGGGAAGGTGGGTGGATTCCAAGAGGCCAGGCTAGGACTCATGGTCTCACCTCAGGTGTTTAACAGATGGCTCATAGGGACAATTATGGTATCCAAGCCTGGAAGCTGGCATCAGGTGAGCCCAGGTTTGCCAAGTGGATATACACTTTAGACCCTGGGAAGATTTTTAAACACTAAAGTCAAGGTTGTTGACGATACATTAGAACTCTCACAGTGGGATTTGGTGAGCTTTAAACCAGACTCTTTCTGTAGAACCTACAGTCTCCACAGTGTTACCTTGAGTACAACCCAGCAAGCCAAACACTTGGTGCACCAGCACGAGGATTTGGGTTAAGATGTCCAACACCCACATACAATGTTGAGCTATAATCTTCACACTAAATGTGAGGGGACAGGAGGAGGCCAAGTCCAGCTGACCACTGAGTCTGGCTGAATAGGAGCTTCAGCTTCAGTGAGAAACAATGTCTCAAGAAAATAAGGTTGAGAAAGACTGAGGAAGACACTTGCCATTGACTTCCAGCCTCTACATGCACATATACCTGTGTGTATGCTCACACATATGGACACACACATGAATATACTTGCATTCATAGAGTATATGCACACATATTTCCACTGAGTGTGAGTGGGGCCCTGGCATTCCAGAAGGTGGTGGAGAAGATTCCAGCATGAGATGCCAAAGGCCTCCAAGGTTACCAAGCCCACCCGTAGCTTTCCTGTATCCATATGTTTCCTCTCAGAGAGTGATAATGAGCCTGCCATCATTCTACAGATTGAAGATATAAGCACTCTAGAGTCATGCTCTGCTCTTTAAAGGAGAGATCTCGGCAGGAATGAGGAGACACGCAAGGTGTGTGGAGGTGATGTGGTACCCTAGTCACTTTCCCAATTGCTTGGTCATAATACCTGACAAAAGCAACTTGAGGAAGGAAGAAAGGCCTTTCTCTGGGTCACAGGTCAAGGTATAATCGGGGCAGGAAAGTCACCTCAGAAAGAGAGTGAGGTAGCTAGTCACATTGTGTCTACAGTCAGGAGGTAGAGAGAGATCAATGATGGTACATAGTTCTCTCTCTCTCTGTCTCTCTCTCTCTCTCTCTGTCTCTCTCTCTCTCTCTCTCTCTCCTTTATCACGTCAGGGGATGTAGGCCATGGAATGGTGCTTTGTGGTGGGTCTTTCCACTTCAATTTACCTAACCTAGAAACTCCTTCACAGGCATGTTCAGAAGCTCGATTCCTAGGAGATCCAGATCCTGCCAAGTTGCCAATAAAGATTAGCTATCCCAGAGGGTAATCGGACTCAAGCCCCACCCATTTTGATGTGTCTCCCCAGGGCGTTCAGCAGTTCTGCAGCCAGTGGTAACCCATTTCTTGGTGGCAGAGTTGTCTGAAGAGGTCCACAATCAAATGGGGATGGCGCTTCCCCCCAAATATGATTACATTTTAACCACATCCTTTTTTTTTTTTTTCAGTCTGGAAAACTGAGCACTTTGGTGATGAAAGTCCATTTGACCACTGGTATAGAACTGAGAATTTCTGAACAGAGATTAGATTGATATAATCTGACCTCAGGAGTATAGCCTAATGCATCTTTGATGCCAGCATCTTTCCAAAGTCCTAACCTAGCAGGGGCGGGGGTACTTTTTGATGAAGCAAAGACTCAGTGGTGCCATCTTCTGAACTGCATTCATCTCTTAACTTCCTATCATCAGTAAACAATAATGACAAGCTAACGGAGGCTCCTATTCATTTATGGGTACATTTATTTCTTTGCTTAGTTCTGGGTTTTGGCAGTCAGTATGAGATGCTGCTAAGGCTGCCTTTGGTACCCAGTTCTAACAAGCCAGGCACAGCCTTGCCCATTCCCCGTGTCCATGCTGCTGGGTTCCTGACCGCTCCTAGTTTGGCATCTGTACCGCCCTTCTCCACCTAGATGATCCTCAGTGTTAGGAGTGCCATCTGATCAGGTGTGACAACATGTGAGACTACAGACACGTTGGTACTGGGATGGATGAAGTTTTAGCACAAGGCTCTTTGGCCAAACCTAGCATTCAAATCCCTCTTGGACATCTGTTTATACTCCTGTAGCCTCTGCTCACATTCCTGCATTAGAAAGGACTCACTCTATCACATAAGATCTACTCTGATTCCCTCTTCTGTTTTTTGTGCGTGTGTGTAGACAAGTGTATGTGACTGCTTGCATACATCTGTGCAGGGGTGTGTGTGTGTGTGTGTGTGTGTGTGTGTGTGTGTATGTGAGAACTTCACACTATTCAGGCACTATTCTTTATGTGTGTTTTAAAGGCAAGGTTTCTGACGGTAGGATGGGCTTTCTGGCCAGTGACCCCCAGGGGTCCTCCTGACTCTGTCTCCCCAACATTTGGATTATGTAAGTGCACCAAAGCACCCAGCGTTTTGTCAAGGACTGAGGACTGAATTTGCCCTTACGTTCAGGAGGAAAGCACTTGAGTAACTGAGGGACCTCTGGAGTCTCTAGATTCACAGTTTTTAGGAGCCTGGGATTCAGTGAGCTTGCCCTTGCTGATACATAGTAAGTGCACCGCTCTACAGGCCAGCTGACCTCACTGCCTTGGATAGTCCTGGCTCTGTCCTGCCAGAGTGAGAATCAACCTGCTGATCCCTCCCTGAGAGAGAGCCTTAATCCAGGCTGCCCATCCTATACTGTAGACTTGGTTTTACTGGGATCTTTTTAGTAATGTGATGTCTTTCTTGACTCCCGCATCTGAAGTGTCTCACACTGCCCAGGACCTCCACCTCTTCTCTCTCCTTGTAATAGTTCTTCTTTATCCCCTTACCCACGATCTTCCCACTGTGAGAAGCCACCCTGCTTCTAGGGTCTAGGTTTTCCATAAGTTGTTAATAGATATATTTATGTATTTATATAACGTATACGTTACACAGACCCTTGTTTAGGTTTGTCCGTCGGTGATACCATCCATTCCTTTTGATGTATTAATCTGTTTTGTGCTATGCCAAGAGAGCACAGGAGACTCACAGACAGACAAACAGCGTGGATTCAGTCCTCATGCTTCCAATGGCTGAAAGTCAAGATTAGACACTGGAGGGTCCATCCCACCTCTCCATCCATGGTCCTAACTGTTTCTTGTGTCCAAGGAACATTCTTAACTCATATAGCATAAGACATTAAGATAAGACATAATCAAGACACTGCACCCAATCACCTCTATAGGGACATTTGTACAAGCAGCCCTGTTAGAGACAGGCACACAGTCAGCTCTCAGCATGGTACCTGTGAACTGTTATGGCCTGCTTATGCACACATTACCTGTGTGGTATAATGTGCTATCCACCCATTTGCTTGCCATGTACTGTAATGGGCCATCTGTGCACATGTGCACACATTCCTGAGTGTGGCTCAGTGCAGTCTGTGCACTCATTCACCTGTGTGGTGTTTGAACTTCCTGCTTCCGTTTTCTTATGTGAGCCTATGTGGTCTGTGCACGTGTTGGCTATATCCTACTGTGTATCGTCATGAACACATTTACTGGTGTGTACTGTTTACATATGAGTTCACTTGGATCCTTAGACTGATTATAGACTGTTTGCCTGTGTCCTATCCTAGGCTGTCTGTACTCAAGATCACCTATGTGCATTGCATGCTGTATATGGATTGTCTGCCTGCCCTGCTATATCTTGACTCCAGCCTGCACAAGAAGCAAGCTAGGAAGATGAAAGCAATCACTGAAGGTGGGTTGGCAGTCAGAGGTCAGGGGTCTAGCTTTGTAAGGACTGAGGTTAGGAAGAAATGATCTGAAGCTTGCACTGTACAGCAGAGTCTAGGCAGAGCCCTTCAGAGGATCTGAGTTGAAAAGGAAACTACCAGGAAAAATGCTTAATGTGGCCCTGGGATCCCTTGGAGAGCCTGGGATCCCTTGGAGAGAGGTTGGGAGGCTGGTAGAGAAACAGAGGGGTAAGTAATGATCCAAGGATGAAGTTGCAGAGCTAAGGCCTGAGTACGGGTGGGTTGGGAGCCTTCTCTGCTATGCTTGCTCCACCCCCAGATGCAGAAGGCTAAATTATCAACTCACCCCTATGGAGACTGCAGCTGGGAACTGCAACCAAAAGACATAAAAGAAGGTGGCTGGGTTTTTTTTTTCTTTCGACTTCTTGGGACAACTTGCAAATAGAAATCAGTCACTCTGTCACTTGGGTACATCAGGAACTAGACAGGACAACATCCCAGCAGCTCTGGTCTTGGTTCCACATCCATGAGCCTCATCTAGAGCTTTCCATGGATAAGATCAGGAACCGTGAGACTGCTAAGGGTCTCCTGGGATTCTCTACGTCAGCCTGGGATGGGATGCAGAGGAAGCAACCTTGAAGGGAGGCAGAATGATGGATTGGAGCCATGGAGTTCTTTCGAACAAATCACTTTCCGCAGCTAATCAGTTTGCTCTTGTAGGAAGGCGACCCACAGATCCAAAGTCTGAGACACTGTTGGCTTAAGTGACACCCAAAGTGGCACCCAAAGGCTGCCCATGCTGACAGATATTCTGGCCAACTAGGCAAGCTTCAGGTTCAGTGAGAAATGTCTCAAACAAACAAACAAAGAAACAAAAAAACACTAAAAACAAGGTGGGGAGCCACAGAGGCAAAACATTTTGACATCACCCATAGGCCTTCTCCACCCACAGGCTCAAACCCCTGCACACACACGCACTAACAGGTGCATGCATCACACACAAGTGTAACAGTTCACAGGTAAATAAATAAATAGTCAAAGATGAGAAGCAAACAGGGGCAAATGAACTATATTAACTGCTCACCCAATGATCATCGTTATTTGCCATACTAATTAATATTATTGTCAAGTCAATGTACTACTCTTGATGACATTAGTCTTAAAAACAAATGTATATATCATTAGTTAGAGATGGTAAGTCATTCATAACTCCCTCCTCTGACTCTCCGGATAGCCTGCTTCCCTGCGTTGTGTGGACACTGCCTTCTAATGCTCCTGCCCTGAGTTCTTCTGAGGGTCAGAACTCCTTGGGAAAGCTCTATTTCCTTCTCTATGAAGAGAAGATCTTGGTGTCTAAACACCAGTTCTCCAGGAGAAGTGAAGAGGCAGGAGAGTACTGAGTACAGTAGTTACTGTGGTGGTGAGAACTGAGCAACAAGCACCTGCACCTGCGATTTGTCCCTGGAGCCACCATTGCACCATTCTACTACATTGTCAAGAGTCTAGAGCTCATAGGTCACCTCCAGCCAAATGAGCTTCTGCAACCTACACCCATAATTCCCTGGATCTGCCTCAGAGTTGGCCCAGGTACATATTGATTCCTATAGAAAATACCCCAAAATGATCAGCCAAGAGACAGTTCCCATCCCACACTTGAGAGTGTCAGTGTGTGTGTGTGATGTGTGATGCAGACATGGCCTCTTTAGCCCACTACATGAATCTGATGTGACCAGGTCTCTGTAAATCTACCCCATCGCAAAGACAAGAAAGGACCGGTAGGAAATAAGGCAGCCATAAGTAGACAAATGCCGCATGACCTTGCCCATAGCAGGACCTGAACAGATTGATCTCACAGAGGCAGAGAGTAGAGTGGGGAGTCTCAGGGTTTAGGAAGAGTTGGGGGTTCAGGGGACAGGTGAGGAGAGCTGGGTCGGTGGGAGCTAAGTCATACGTAGGAGAGAACAAGAAACAGGAAGTGTGACTTAAGTAGAACTGTGATGAACTGTTAGTTTTAAAATTGTGTTTATTTTTATTTCATGTGTATGACCTTTTGCCTACATGTATGCATCAGACTGCATGCCTGGTACACATGAAGGTCAGAAGATGGTAATAGAATCTCCTAGAACTGGAGTTACAGACAGTTGTGAACTGCTAAGTTGGTGCTCAGAACCCAGTTCCTCTGGAAGAACAGCCAGTGCCTTTAACCACTGACACATTTCCCAGGCCTCATACTGTAAAATTTAAAGAGCTTAAGCCAGGCCTGAGATCTCAGAACACTGGTGGTAGAGGCAAGAGGGTCACAGGTTCAAGGACAGCCTTCACTACTTAACAAGTTAAAGGCTGTACTGAACTAAGCCCCTCCACCAACACATACACACATACATATGCACGCACACATACACACAAGCGTGCACACACACACACATACACACACATACACACACACGCACATACACATATGCACACACATATACACATACATGCACACACACATACACACACATATGCACACACACATATATGCACACATACACACATACGTACACACATATATATACATACACATACACACATGCACACACACATACACATATACATACACACATACACATATATACACATATACATACACACATACACACATATACATACACACATACACACATATACACACACATACGCACACATACGCACACACACATATGCATGCACATAGGCACACACACAAACACATATGTACACACACATACATATGCACGCACACACACAAGCATATACACATGTGTGCACACTTGCGCATACGCACACATGTACGTACACACACATACACACATATACACACACATACATACACACACATACACAAACACACACACATACACACGCATACATACACACACACATGCAAGCACACACGCAGGCTTGTACATGTGTGCAAAAGCTAAGGAACTAATTTGAATGTTTTTCTAAAAGTTAAAGATGTTCAAAGAAGCACATATTTAATCTGGTTTAAAACTTCCTTAATTTGTACACGTGGGGAACTATTACATGGCCTTGATTTTGAGAATCAATTTAAAACAATTTAAATTCAAAATAAAAGTAAGTTTAGCCAAGCAGTGGAGTGGTGGCAGTGCACACCTTTAATGCAGCATGCAGAAGACAGAGGCAGGTGAATCTCTGTGAGTTTGAGGCTAGCCTGGTCTATAGAGCAAGTTCTAGGACAGCCAGGGGTACACAGAAAAACAACAATAACAACGAAGAACTAAATGTAAAAGTAAGAGCAAATTCCCCTTCAGGAAAACAAATTTCCTGGCGATCTTCTTGCCAGTGACGGTGCCTGCGTGTATAAGGGCCCAGATGTCAGTCCAGACCTAAGGTGACCTTGGTACCTACCCAGCCCTGGGATGAGTGTGCGATCAACAAGGCATGTACATCATCAAAGGAGTCATTCTGAGCTCAGGCCCATTCCCTCTGTGCACTGTCAGCAGGCCCCAAGCCAGGTACAGGTAAGTTTCACCTCAAGCCCCAAGTCCAATCTTTAGGCCTTACTGTGGGAGCTGCAGAGGCAGCTCAACCCTCCTGGAGCTCCTCTCTTGCCTTTGTGCACAGGCCTGCTGCTGAACCTGGGCCCTTGATCTACTGCCGATGGGGCAGCCTGGGTCCGGAGGAGGGTGGCTTCACCTCTTTGGGAGTAGAGAGGACATTGGCATTTGATTTGAGTAAGATGTGCCACAGAGCTTAGGTGTGCCTGTAGAGGGAGAAGAGGGGTGCGAAGGGAGAGACCAGACAGCTGAGTGAGGACAGAGGAGGAGCAGAGAAGGAAGGACATCTGAAGGGGGGGGAGGGAGAGCTTCAAAAAAGAGACAGGAAGGAGGGAGGAGCCTGGATTAAAGGAAATTAGGTCAGGGGGAAGCAGGGGGAAGAGGAGAGGGGAGGGGAGGAGTGGGGAGAGGGGAGGGGAGGGGTGGGGAGAGGGGAGAGGAGGGGTGGGGAGAGGGGAGGGGAGGAGTGGGGAGAGGAGAGGGGAGGAGTGGGAAGAGGAGAGGGGAGGGGAGG
>JADRCH010000100.1:1823704-1856376 GCA_019843965.1 Rhynchomys soricoides | reverse complement strand
TGTGTGTGTGCATGCTGGTGTGTGTGTATGCATGCTGGTGTATGTGTGTATGTGTGTGCATGTGTATACATGTGTGTGTGTGCATGCTGGTGTGTGTGTATGCATGCTGGTGTATGTGTATATGTGTGTGCATGTGTATACATGTGTGTGTGTGCATGCTGGTGTGTGTGTGTGCATGTGTGTGCATGTGTGTGTGCATATGCTGGTGTGTGTGTGCATGCTGGTGTGTGTGTGTGTATGCATGCTGGTGTATGTGTGTATGTGTGTGCATGTGTATACATGTGTGTGTGTGCATGCTGGTGCTTGTGTGCATGCTGGTGTGTGTGTGTGCATGTGTGTGTGCATGCTGGTGTGTGTTTGTGCATGTGTCTGTGCATGCTGGTGTGTGTGTGTGTGCATATGCTGGTGTGTGTGTGCATGCTAGTGTGTGTGTGTGCATGTGTGTGTGCATGCTGGTATGTGTGTGTGTGCATGCTGGTATGTGTGTGTATGTGTGTGTGTGCATGCTTGTGTGTGTGAATGCTAGTGTGTGTACATGTGTGTGTGCGCATGTGTGTGTGTGCATGCTAGTGTGTGTGCACTCATGCTGGTGTGTGTGTGCATGCTAGTGTGTGTGCATGTCTGTGCAGGCTGGTATGTGTATGTGTGCATGCTGGTATGTGTGTGTATGTGTGTGTGTGTGTGCGCGCGTGTGCGTGTGCGTGTGTGTGTGTGTGCGTGTGTGTGTGTGTGTGGTGTGCTCCTCTGCGTTTCCTGCTTTGGGTATGTGAAGAGTCTCTGATCACTTGAATCCTCCTGAGTGGGTCCCTTAGCCCAGCATGAGGTAGTCATTTTTGGTACCTGTGGATGGGAGACCAAGTCACCTGCAAAGCTCCACTTTGGCATCAGCAATCCTCTCCCAGCAAGGAAGGGTTCCCCCGGGCCGGGCCATAGCATCAAGCAAACTGTTCCAAACAAGAACTGGGGACACATAGGAATCCCTTCCTGATTCAAATTTCCTTCCACAATAACAAAGGAGCAGGCAGGCCATGCTGTGCTCCATCTGAGCCCTGTCCTATGTCACAAAGCATTTCTCAAATGCTCCAAGTTCAGTAAAACCTCGAGTGTGTTGGGCTCAGACCTCTATCCCATCCTGGGATTGAGGAGTCATGCAGACTGATTAAAATTATATCCACATGTTCTTGATCTGCTAACAACCAGATCATCAAAATATTATTTTTAGGGCTTTTTGATGTCTAGGAAACCTTTTAAGGTCTTTTAAATATGGTTTTAAAAGCCTGTTTCCTTAAAAGATGGAAATTCTGCTTTTTACATGTAAAGAAACCAATGGAACCGAGTGTCTTAAGTCTAGAAATGTCAGTGTTTGACAAGGGTTTATAAGCAGGGAGCTTTCATCAACACCACAGCAACCTGAAACAGACTAAATAACCCTCCATCCAGCAGCTAAGGATGCTATTCCTCCCAAACCAGTGGTTACGGTCCAAGAAGAAGGGTAGAGACAGGCATTCATTGGTACCCTGGGCATGGTTCCTGGCACTTCAAACTCAGACCCCTTAATCCCACCTGATGACACGTCAGGTAAGGAAGAGGGGCACAAAGAGGTGTGTCACTGACCTGAGTCATCTTCTGGCTTTGATATAGAAATCTGGGTTCTTCAGACATCAAAGTGTCCCCACCATGGTACTGTGACACCTCTATACAAATAGTCAAAAACAGTCATAGCAGCCTGACAGCACTGAGTATTTTTTGAATCTCTTTGGAGCTTTGCACATGGGCAAGCATCGGGCCTAGGAGAAATGAGCACACAGAATCCACCCAGCCCCGTCCTGTCAGGCACTGCAGCTTATGTTAGGCCTCAGCAAGTTCAGCCCAAGTCACAGAGAGTAAACCAGAGCAAATGGGTTCAGAAGTTGCAAGGTGACAAAGGCCTTCAGCCTAGCAGTGGTCAGAGAGAAGCAAATGAGTCAGAGGCCTGCCCCATGGTCATCCACCAACACCTCAAACTGCTAATCGGCTAGCTCAGTCACATCTCAAACTGCTAAAATAAATAAAGTAAAAAGTTCCAGCCTTCCTTTTTTGTTGTATCTCGAGAGGCCACTATGTCCATGGTGCCTGTGGGCTAGTGAGTGACCTAGCCCAAATATAAATTACCTTTGCTGCAGAAAGTTCCAGAGAGCAGCACAGGGACCTCTTGCTCTGGCTCTTTGAAAACAGTCACTTACAGAATCCCATCACCCTTTGCCTCTGTATGCTGCAAAAAGCTGCTATCAGGATTGCCATCTGGGTTCCAGTGTCCTGCATCCAGTCCCCTCCCAACATGACCCCTGAGAACAGTTTCTAAAAGACTTGATCTTCCCTGGCTGTTCCTCAGTTCCCGGAGGCAGCTTCATGCTCTGCCCCCACTGTTTCCCTTCCCTTGACTGCAGAATTTGAGGGGGGAAGTTTGGGGGAGGAGGAGGAAGGCCTGAGAATGGTAGGCCACAGCAGGGTGAACAGGAGCCTGCCAGGGAGGCAGACATCTGTGCCCAGACAGATAGAGTTTCACTGATAGGATCTCTCTTACTATCCTTGTGAGAGATAAACAATTTGCCAAAGCAGCTTGCAGGAGAGGAAGTGCCCCGCTGAGAAAGTGGTACTCAGAGGCCAGCCGCTCACCCCTGCGGTCACAGACCCAAGGCTAGGGAGGGAAGGAGGGGGGAAGCCGCCCAGGCTTCACACAGGTGACAAGAGTGATAGGGCCCACGCCTCCTCCTCGGATGGCATCAGAGAGAGGAGTGTGAGCTGGCTCTAGAGGGGGATCAGCTTCTGTGAGAAATGAGACAAAAAATGGACTAAAGGCAAGTGAATCTAGACAGCGCTTCTAGAGGGGTCACCTTATACCTCATAGGGCGTAGTCTCTGCGATGTGGGATGCTCCCGAGGTTTCTCACAGCGCCTCCAAAATGCAGCTTCACCCTCATCAAAACGGGACAATTGTTAGAAAGACTCAGGGCTAGATGTTGCCCTGGCCAGAATCAATGGATTGTTCTTCCAGGAATTAGGTTCCTGGAGGAGGAGTGAGTAGATAGCAACTCGATTCTGACCAATGGGTTCTCAGTATTTTGTCAGTACTCACGGGGACTGATTCCAGGAAGTCCTCGAGTCTCTCATAGAAAATTACACATTTGCATATATCCTGCCTTACCTGCAATCAGCCCTGGCCTTACCTACAGCAGAGAATGGATGGACATGGTATTCTAATAATGGGTGGTTGTTTAGGGCACAATGTCAATGAGCTGGGAAGGGTCTGGTTCACTTTATACCCTCATGGGTAGCAAGCCTGCAGAAGTGGCTGCCCAGGAAACAAGAAAGAGAGGTCAGGGGCCAGGGAGGGAGGGAGAGACTGCAAAGCTATAGGTGTGAAATGTTCTCTCATTAAGATTTCTGTCTCCTGGGAACAATTTCTCAGCAGGGTAATGGCCTGCAATTCTAGTTTGCATTCTTGGTAAGACTGCAAACAAAATACTGTAAGATGCCTTGTTCCATAAGAATTTCAGAAAACCAAGAATTTGGTGGTTGTTTTTTCTTCTTAGTATATCTCACATAATGTTTGGGACATGGCGGCAGTACTTAAAAATGTATTGCTCCTCTGGAACACAGAGTCACCGGGTACCTTGTGTTTTATGTAGCAGAGCTTACATGGGCATCAATAAGGAATAGCAGCCTTTGGGCTTGTTATTGTTATTAATCTGTGTGCAGTTGAGCAGTTTAATTGAGTTACTCATTTAGATTTGGGGCAGACATGTGGTTAACAGGACAGGCCCACTCTGCTTGCTGTCTCCCACTACTCCTTCTGTAGACATCCACCCCAAGGTCAGCACAGTCCAGTTGCTAAGCCAAATATACAGGACAGAATCCCAAAGACAGCCAGTGATTCCTATCCTTGGCGACTTGGAGATTGTGGGCAGACTTGGATCTCACTCTACGTGCATTGGAACTGAACGAACAGATTGCCAAGTGTCAGCAAGTGATGAGAGTCTCAGCCATTCCCAGTCTTGTCCTCATTTGGGCTCACACCTGGAGGCACAAAAGGCTCAGTACAAACCAGTGTCAATCCCTAAAACCATTTGGCAGGGAGCTGGAGAGATCGGCAGCTAAGAGCACTGACTGCTCTTCTAGAGGACCAGGGTTCATCCAATGCCCAGAAGCCACAAGGTGACTCACTAGCATCTGTGGCTCCAGTTCCAGGGGATCCAACACCCTCTTCTGGTTTCCTCAGGCACCATGCATACATACATGTGATGCACACACATACATGCAAGCAAGTCACCCATACAGGTGAAGTAGTAATAAAAATATAAACCAGTTTTGATAGGGATGAGGAATCAGCGTGTCCTGATCCATGAGCCTTTTACTCATTTGTGCCTGGGGACTGCATTCCTTTCCTTGATCATAATTTCACTGCTTTCTCTAATGATGCATCCAGGGACACCTGATATATTTGGTACATCCGGTAAAGATGTCTCTTTGTCTTTACTAAGTACTTTCCCTTAGATTGGAGTCCCCCTGTTCACTATAATCAGGACAATCCTAGTCTAGTATACTAGCTAGTATTCTCTCTCTCTCTCTCTCTCTCTCTCTCTCTGTCTCTTTCTCTCTCTGTCTCTCTGTCTCTCTGTGTCTGTCTGTCTGTCTATCTATCCATCCATCCATCCATCCATCTATCCATCTATCTATTCCTTTGTCTAAGTTTCTGCTCAGGATGAGTGTTCACCAGACGATCCCCAAACACAAGGAATGTTTTTAAAAGTGTGTGATTTTTTTTTTCTCCAAAGAATTAACACAATTTTTTCTGCTGGTAGGAATAGAGTCCCCTTGTGATGCCAACTTTTGGGGCATTGTTTGATCTCATAAAGAGTTTCAATTTTCAAGATACCTCTCCTTTGAATTACAGGATGATCTCTCCCAAGAGAGGCTTACCAAGATACAACATGGAGGACACACTGTTGTTAAGAATGACCTTTTTCATGAGTGTTGCTTCTGTTCCTGGGGAAGTTTTGAGTCTAGACAGTTACCCTGCTTGACATCCACTGGGGAGGTGATGAACCATTCATTATTTAAAAGTTTGGAAGTCACAAGAACTACTGTATCTTACCAGATGGGATTGACTTTTTAGCTCCTTTGATTAATAATTCATGAATCTGAGGGTATTTGAGTTGGGTGAGCACTAAACTGTTACCACTGGAGGGAAGGGGATGAATGTTAACAGGTCGCCATGCTCCTTTACTTAACACTTTGGACCAACCAACCAAACTTATGTGTCAGGGAACCTGTTTCACGGTTGCAACCAAAGATCAATATTTCATGATTAATGAGCCGTATGTTCCCCTAGGTCTTCAGCAGTCTCCAGTTCACACACATGTTTCACGTGCTGATGGACAAAAGGCCTTCTTTGGGAAGGAGTTTGGTTTATTCTAGGGGGAATTCACCTTCTACTCACACTCAAGACAGTTTGGGTTTTAATCTTTTCTTCACTGGATTTCCTCTAAAGCCGACGGGTTCACTGTCCCAAATACATATTCGGACCTGAAACAACAATTTACTTAGTGAAGCAAAAAATTTTTTGGTTTTTTTTGCAAGCTCTGTATGAGAAAGGTTATATCAATTGCATGTGACTAGTGTTTTCCTTTGCCTGGCTAAATATTACTAGGGACGTAGGGTTTGTATTCTTCCTCTGTCATTGACTAGGTCTGTGACCTGACCCTAATCACTCTTTTCTGAGATCATTCTTTTAATCTATTGTGTGGAGACAAGAACTAACCCTTAGGTATTGTTCAGGATGGAGCTGGGTTATGTAAAGCAACGCCAGGGTTTCTGGTTTATGGATGAACTCATCTCGTATATTCCTTTAATACGTGTAAGTTGTTAACTGTTATTAACATGACTAAATATTAAATGGTATTTAAGATGTTTTATTGGTCAATAAAAAAAAAACCATTAAACCACACCATTGGCGTGAAGCACTGTGTATTAAAAGCATTTTGTAAATAGCGAGATTTTAAAACAACTCTAAGTGATCACCATGGATAGTATCCAGCCTTTAAAATAGTGGCTGTACTTTTGCACTCCTATTGAAGTGATAGAAAAATTTCCTGCCCTTGAAAGTGCATCCAAAGAGGAAGATCCACTCTGCAATCAACAAATCACAGGGCATTAAAGACAAGGTACGAGGGTATGTATTCTGCCTGCTTTTCTCCTAAGACTCCCAGCTTCTGATTGTCTGGAGTCAATGGTACCTCCACTTAGGCGAATTTTGCTTTCACAGAGTGCAGAGAACAATCCGACCCTGGACCTATGTAAAGCAACCCAAAAGGGAGAGGCGCAGGAGAGGTTGGAGGGCAGGAAGGGGAGGGGAAAGGATCTAATTATATTTTAATTAGAAAGAAACTGGAGTAAACAAACAAAGCAAAGCAAAAGCAAAGCAAACATACAACCCCCCCAAAAAGGATGATGGGAGATCTACCTGTCTGAAAATGTGCTTTGGGTTGTGACTCCAAACACCCTGCCCTGTCATGTGTTCTGCTCAAGGACAACCCCAGGTTATCCTGAGTGGTAAGGCTAAGTTTGGAATACATTGATGCTTGGAGAGGGGCCAGGTTTTCTTTAAGGAGCACACCGAAAGATGACTTTTAAACATTTACTGTAATAGTTTACTGTGGTTTTGTTTTTCTCCCACGTACCTCTGCACATTAGCTGCATGCTAGGTGCCCACAGAGTCCAGAAGAGGGTCTCAGATCCCTTCTTTTGGTTACAGGTGCTGGGAACTGAACCCAGGTCCTCCTGAAGAACAGACTGTGTGTTCTAAACTGCTCTGTATCTCCCCAACCCTACTGGGACGTTTTTTTTTAAGCCCATAAACTAAAGACTGAGAACGATGAACTCAGGTCTCACTCTCAGTCCTTAAAACGAATAACTGACCTTTGAAACCTGATTCTTCATGTCCTCAGGACTAAAGAGAAGAAAATGTGTATTCTAGTCCCTTAAGCCAGTGAGCACAAAGGGGAAGTGGGATTTCCAATCAATTTTCAGTTTTCCCTGTCATCAACAATGTCTAGCATTTTAAGGACAGTTTCATCCACAGGTTTTGTTTCAGGGGAGATGGTAGGATCGCCCTGGATACACAACCTTCTCTTCCCTGGTTGTACACACATTCCCTTTTCAGGAGCTGAGAGACTGAGTGAAGTGAAGAAGCCAGAGTCGTCCTCCACCTTGCCTCTCTGACACCCTGGTCCTCCCCTCCCTCCCTGACACCATCTTTGAACATAAGAGAATTAAGCGGCAACCAGAAATGGCTGACAGACTGAGTTCGATCCCCAGCACTGAGGTATAAAGCTGTGGCAGATCTGTACCCCTGTAGTCTCAGTGCTTAAGAAGTACAGAAGGTCTCATGGGTCTGTCTGCAGCCAGGGCAGCCAGACAGGTGAGCTCCAGGGTCAGTGAGTGAGGACGGATTCAAGAAGTCAGCTAAACTGACCTCTCTGGCCTCCCTACCCATATGAGCATGCGCCTGCATACAAACACTCACACAGGTGAAAGAAAGGAAAGGGGGGGAAAGAAAGGGGGAGAGAGAGAGAGAGAGAGAGAGAGAGAGAGAGAGAGAGAGAGAGAGAGACAGACACAGAAAGATGTAAGACTAAAGCAGAGACAGCAGGCTTCCAGCAGCCAGGCAGGGCTCGGTCCTTCTGTCTCCAGAACTGCTGTGACTCTTTCTCTTGGCATCAGTATCCTTTGGTCCTCCCCCAGATGTACAAATAAAAGTCAGGACAGGGACAGCTATGCATTCAGACTCATGCCCACTTGATCTTTCTTTGCAGTCCACAGTAGGGAGATGAAGGTGGGAAAGAGGTGGGGAAGTTTCTGCCTAGGCCTTGCTGCGGCCCTCCCTTCCCCTGCATGGTCTAACCTCACAGGTTTGACTGGACAATGCTCTTTAAACTTCTGCTAGGCTGGAGTCCCACTTTTTCTGGACCTGCGTTTAGAAGACCTTCAGCTCTGTGGCCCCAGCATGCTGTGCCTCCCTCAGAAGTCTCCCATCCAGCCTTCCAAACAGCCCTGAACAGAAGCAGCCAGCATTTGTCTTGGTAAACTGCCCCACCCCCACAGGGGATTAGGAAGAGCAATCACTCTGCCTCTCATCAATTCCGGTCCTGTATCGTTTGCATTTTCCCCCCGCAGAACCGTTTGCAGGTACATCAGGATGATCTTTGGAGATGATCTGGTGATTATGACAAGCAGCCTCCCCGGACACAGGCATTAAGAGATGAAAATTGCCTCCAGTCCACTCTTGTACACCCAATCTGTACCTCTGGACTCCTGTCCCGAGGTGAAAATGCAAACAGAGCAGATATTTAGAATCATTTTGACAGTTCATAAAATTAAGCAGGGATTAGGGATTCGCTTTTTTAAATAATGCCAGAGGGTACATAACAGTGGTAATCATATCATTCTGCAACAGGTCCGGTCAAAGTTGAGAGGACTAGCGGGAATACAGAGAGGTGGGGGACAGTCAGGCTAGTAAAGCCGGCGTGTTCCCGTTGCTGAACATCCAGTTTTCAAGTTTCACATTGACTGCTAACAGACATGATACACCCAGTTCCCAGCACCAGCTCCATGCTATCCTTCCATGAATTTAGTTCAGATGGTCCATGATTCAGCACATGCCTGCATCCATTCAAAGGGATGTCCAGATGCATATGTATGCTGTATAAGTAATTTTAATTTGGACAGAAGAGCGGAAGTTGAACCAATTGTGTAACTTTGAACATTCAGCGTGATGTCATGTGTCTGAGTGGCTCTATAGGATCCCAGAGAAAACTTGTTTTGAGTTTTGTTGAGGGCAGGAGGCTGAGTCCTTCACCACACATTGGTGTCTTTCCTAACTTCTTGGATTTCTAGACAAAGGTTCCCATCTTGGGGTGGGGGGGGGGGTGATTGTCTCCTAATGATTTTAGACTAAAGTCATTTTTAAAGAGCTCTGCAGGAAGATTAGAGCCTCCTTCAGAGTCAGGAGGAAGAGGAGCTGACCCTCAGTGAATCAGACAGGAAATTCCAGGCTAGTATGCAGGAACAAATAATTCCAGGACTCGATGGCTTAATGTAATAGCAGTCAGTGTCTGAATCAACCCATAAAGTCCATGGAACTAGGGTTGACATTTGGGTAGGGACCTTGGCTGTCAGAGCCTCTACCCACTTGCAGACACTTTGTTCATAGGACCCAGTCATTGTCACAGGGTGAAAGAGAGGGTCAGCCTAGGAATTGCATGGAATCAGGTGACACCAGAAGCAGTCTCTCTGGTCTTTAATACAGGGGGCTGTCTGTGATGCTTGTTGACTGACTCCAGATCTACCTTAATGATATAAAATGTAACTTTTTAAAATAAAAATAAAAATTAACATTAAAATATAAATGAGGACATAGGTCTGAAGTACACACAAATACTTCAAAATATATATAAATTTAGAAATAGAAGCATTCATGGGCTCATGTGTATATAAGGATACACATGTATGTTCAGATAGATATACATCTACAGGGGTGTGGGTGGTTGCGAGTGCCGTGTGTGTGTATGTAGACCAAAACACAGCCTCTGGTAGCTTGTCACTCATCAGAATCCATCCAATTCTATTGTGAGGCAGGGTCTCTCATTGAGCCCTGGGGATCTTCAACAAAGCTAATCTGTTTCACTGGAGAACCTGAAGGATCGGCCTGTCTCTGCCTCCGCAGTGCTGGGAGGGACTACCATTCATGGCTTTTTCCATGGGTTCTGGGGATTGTCCTTGGGCCCTCACCTCATGCCTGTGCAGGAAGGGCTTTGTAAGTGAGCTATCTCTCCAGCAGGGATCTGGGGTCCTTGTAATCTAAAACTGCAGCTGAGCCTCCTACACAACCTCAAAGAAGTTCTTGGAATTACTGTGTACAGCTCCCATTGGCACAGGCCCAGAGCGGGTAATACATATGTCCAGTGCATTGATGTCATTTGTTCTCAAAGTCTGTATTTAAACATAAACTTCATGAGGAAGATGCAGCTGTTGGATTTCCTGCCTGAAAGGAAACGGAAGAGCAACAGAAACTTGTGAGAACAGCTCTTGAATTTGCATCTCTTCTCAAACTGACACCCCATTCCCATCACCCATGATTCCCTCAGCACCCACTCGTGATATTGGATGGCTCTTGGGCCATCTCAGTGCCCAAATGAATGGTTGGAACCATAAACAGAGTTCACTATGACGTCAGGGGGAATGATACATCCCCACCACTCAGACTTAAACGATGTGTCCTATTGTGGGTATCAATTTGCTGCAGATACTGAACACCTCATTCCAGGCTTTGAATCCTACTTCATCCTCTTGGGAGTTGTAAGCAATGATAGGTTGAGCTATTCCCACAGAGGAGAACCTGGAAGCACAACCATACACCAAACATGGGGAAGATCATCATGTCTGGTTTACATCCCTAAGGCCATCGTGAGCCTGGGCTGCTGGCTATCTGTCCTCAAAAGGAATCTCACTCTTTTCTCACTGTCCTTCCTGGGACACCCTTGCAGGAGAACATTGAGATTACAATGAGCCTGGACTTTAATCCCTCTGAACATGACTCAGGGTGAGCTATGAATGGGTCCTGTGATTATTATGGGGTGTTAGATCTAGGGACTGAATAGAGCTTTGGAACGTTCTCCTCTTGTGAAGGGGGTGAGTGAGCTTGCTTGAATACAAATATCACATGGAACCAAGCAGGTAGGAGACTGCAGGATCATCATGGGAATGATCTCCAACATTTCCTGCCACAGTGATGTCGCTGTTCACCATGTGGTTTGGTTGGGCTAGTCACATGTCAGTGGAGGGTGTGTGTACTACATGGAGACTCTGGAATTCTGGCTTCGCTCAGCCTTTTTCCAATTCCTCTTCTACAACATCCCCCAAGGAGGCAGTGCTGCAGAGCCTTCAACTACCTGTGACTTCTGAGATGACGGCAGACATAAGGTCCCAGCAAAGCTTTGCTGCCTTGACTTGCAGAGAACTTGTTTCTCTACCGCACTTTCGACTGGCTGATCCCAAGTCAATTCTACAGAGCATACCACGTCCGTTTCTGACATCAAGCCTTCTTTTCCCGTCTAAACTGGCTCTGCTTTGATGTCTGTACTCTTTACCTTCAGGTTTGTAAAAGCGGTCGGTAGGAGCCGTATTCCCTCCTGACAGAGTTGACAGAGAAGTTATCACAAACCCAACCCCACCTCTCTGGTCTCTTTCCCATGCAGCCCCTCCTTATCTCTATCAGCTTCACCTAGGATCCAAGCTGCTTTCTCTTCTTCCAGTCTGTTTCCTGTCTCACTCTGATCTCCTGCTGCAGATCCTGCCCAAGCTGCCACTCTGGGCCTCAGTTGCCCATCTGTGAAGCTCTGCGTGTGAGGTTCCACCTCCCCTCTGCAGGCTCCCTGCTGGGCCATGTGACCTGCCTGTGTGATATTAGACTACTTGTACCTTCCTCTGTGTGTCCTTCTTCATTCTTTCCTTGCAAACCCATCGCTTCTTCCTGTGCTTGCTTCTGTCTTACCACGTCCTCTTACATTGTCTGCTTAGCTTCTAAAGCAATTCTAGAGTGCAGGAGCCACTATTTCATGTTCATGGTGTTGGAACCTGGAACCAGCTTACCGGGGGCTAAGACCCCTGAAACAGCTCAACAAAATGCATCATTCCTCATTCACATGTTTCCTCTCGAGAATTTTGTCTCCCCAATGGAAAACAACCACAGTTGGGACGCTAAGGACAATGCATTAGAAGCTATTGAGCACTGGTGCACTCTTCGTGAGGGAGGTGACACTGTGATCGTTATTGTGCGGATGAGGACACTGGATGGCATTAAGTCACATGTCCATGGTCATCAGACCAGAAAATGCTATGATAAAAACAAAAATGCTGTGATATGACTCTTGGGTATTTCGAACTTTTGGGCTAATTACCACTTCTCAGTGAGTACACACCATGTTCATTCTTTTGTGGCTGCGTTACCTCACTCAGGATGATATTTTCAAGTTCCATCCATTTGCCTGTGAATTTCATGAAGTCATTGTTTTTAATAGCTGAGTAGTATTCCATTGTGTAAATGTACCACATTTTCTGTATCCATTCCTCTGTGGAGGGACATCTGGGTTGTATCCAGTTTCTGGCTATTATAAGAATCACATCACAGCAACCGTAGGGCTGAGTGTGAGGTCCCAGACAGAGGACTTGGAGAAGAGACTGAAGGAACTGAGGGAGTTTGCAGTCCCAGGGAGGGAGCAATAGTGTCAACTGGCCTGACCTCCTGATGCTCCCAGAGACTGGATCACCAACCAAAGAATACACATGGAGGGACCTATGGTGCTGGCCACATATGCGGCAGAGGAGGGTCTTGTTAGCCATCAGGGGAAGGAGAGGTCCTTGAGTCTGAGGGTGTTAGATCCCCCAGTATAGGAGAATGACAAGGAGGGAAGACAAGAGTGGGTAAGTGGGTGGGTGGGGGAATATCCCCATAGAGGCAGGGGGAGGAGGGAGGGAATGGGGAGGTTCCAAAGGGGTGATCTGGAAAGGGGGAAACATTTGAAATGTAAAGAAAGTATGAAAAAAAATTAAAAAAATTAAAAAATAAAACTTAAAAAAATTAAAAACAAAAAACCAAAAAAACAAAAATGCAGAAACTCCATTAATGCAGAGTTCTGAGTCATGACCATTTATCCAAAATGATATCTGGCCAGGTAAGCAACAGAGTTGAACTCCCAATCATATTTTCTGATATTCAAGTTACGTTTGCTCCGACTCACAGAGGCTATTTCTGAACAACAGTATGCGTGCAATCATAAGTTGGTCATCCTCATTAAGTCATGAGAATCTTTGAGCCGTTGGGCACAGTGGATCCAAAATAGCTTCTTAGCATGAGAAGGTTTCAGCAGCCATGAACCCACAATAACTGTGATTGCCTGCACAAGACCTGTACAGGATCAAGTCAGCCAACATCCCAGCATGGACAGAAGAGGCTCTAAGAAACCTCAGTCCTAGCTAAGGAGCTAATGGCTGTTGGTAGCTTCTGGGAGAAGAGGAATAAGTTGTCATCAGGGGTGTGACATCCTCTACAGCCATCAGAGGATGTGCTACATTGTGGCTCCAACTGCTCCCCAGGAGGCCAACTGTGCACACTGACGCCCCTATAAAAGCTGTGTCCTACAGTGCTAGCTCTGGATTGAAGATCTAAACCTGGACTTTGGAGAAGTAAGCCAGATGTATTAATGACCTGCTTCCTAAATTAAAATAGAGGTCACTGGGACTTGGGACATAGCTCAGTCAAAAAAAAGCCCTTGCTACGCAGGCATGAGGACAGAGGGGGGAGGTAACACTCAGTTGATCGTGTGAAACCCTCCTGGAGGCTCACGTCCACGTTCTCTTCTCACTCCATCTTAGAGAAATGTATTCCCTTTCCTGTTGGCATTAAGGAAGCTTTGTCACAATTTTGGAAAATGAGATAAATTGCCTAGGATGTCACAGCTAGCTAGGTGTCCAAGGGTGGCCTCACACACATCCTCTGACTGCCAAGTCACACCCCCTCCAGCTCACAGCGTCACACTGGGACCTTCGAAGTCATGGACTGGTTTTCTACATTAAGTAATGAGTTCCTGGGTCCTTTGAGCAGTCAAGCAGATTGTGGAGATTTCACTGATAAGAATGCTCTGAAAGGCAGCCTTGCTTTGATGAGGGAAGGCTGCTGGATTACACAGACAATCCCCTTCAGCACTGTGGAAACCCCATAGCTTTTGGCATCGTAATCCCTGCTCTGTTGGCTCCCTCAGAGCAGAATCTAATATGAAGCGTCTACCTTGAACATGGGCCTTTGTATCTGGGGACATGATGGAAGTTCGGATGGAAAGAAAGGCAGTATATTAACTCCCGATGATTTGTTTTTAGAGGTAGACTTTCTCGGGACTCTAAATCCTTTGAAGTACGAGGCAGCGGATGCGCAGAGATTTCAACTTCCAGGATTGTTGTCTTATAAATTCAAGTCAGTGACAGCAATTAAACCCGCCAGTAGAAGACAGCCCCTGAGAAGGAAACCACAATACATGTATACTGTGTTTTATATTCAAATCATTGTAATTATTACTTCTAGAAAATAATGTGTCTGAATGGGGTTGACTAGAAAATGAATCATAAAACAAGATACTAATATTAAATAGACCACATTCAATTATTTCTTGATGGGATGAGAGAGAAATAACTGGCTTCCCACTCGACAGATGGAAATGGTGACGGTGTGACGTAAATATAGGTGGCAAACTCCAGCAGGCATTGTGGGTCTGGTTTTATATCAATCAGTTGATCTCATCAATGTGAGGAAGCTGGAATATGCCTTTGCCTACTTCTTAAAGGGCCCAGCAATGGATAAGCATTGTGACACCAGGACTGTCATCCTCAGAGTCGTATGTGACTACTAATTTTTAATAGTTGTCATCATTATTATTATTGTCAACAGTTATTATTGACTTTCATAAAAGTCCAGACTTTCCAAATGATAGGAGGCCTCCATTGGTGCATTGGCAGCACCTGAGCCAGCTTCCATAATAGACTTTTGGGGTACTGTATCTATATGTGTTATTGTGTGTGTTACACACTCATGAGTAAGGGGTGCACATGCCTGTGCACACACATGTGGAGGCTTTACATATAGAATCTCACCTTCTTCCTTGAGGCAGGGTCTCTCATTCTACTGAGAGTTCATTGCTTTGCCTGGCTGGCCAGGGAGCCCTAGGGATCTCTCTGACTCCACCTCCTGACTCCATAGTTAAAGGCACATTCCCTCTTGCCCTTGCCTGGCATTTACTTGGGTGCTAGGGATTTAAACTTGGTTCCTTACATTTACAAAGCAAATGTTCTTATCCTCTGAGCCATCTGCAGCCCTGTGGATGTTTATCCCAGGTAGTAGCTATGGAATCTAGGTCATATAGGTTGAAAGGTGATTAGTGACCTTTTTTTTTTTTTTTTCAACGTTTTATTGGGAATTTTACATCATGTACCCAAGTCCCCTTTGTCACTTCATCTCCTTATATCTTCTCTCCACCCTTGCAACCTCCCCCCAACATAGAAAAAAATCTCCTTGTGGAAGCTGTAGTGTGTCACAGGGTGTCCACACTTCTCTGGTCTGGCATGACCAGAGTCTGTGGCTTCTGCTAAACCATCAATACTTGAGCCACTGGGACTCCTTTAGGATATCCTGCTGTAGCTCTGTGTCATGGAGACCCTGTAGCTTTGGATCTGTAGGACTGGCCTCTTCATGCACACCAGCAGTTCATCGATGGAGTAGATGTTAGGGTGGCCAATTCAAAGCCCCGGATCTGGGCCTGAGAGCTACCCTAGCTGGTCAGCCAGCTACTCTCTTGCTCTTATCCCTCAGTGCCAGCTCACCAACAACACCCTATCCCCCTGCATCCAGGGCCACCTAGGGGAGGTGCTGAGCCAGCTCTCCCTAGTGTTGCAGCCAGTGAGGAACATGGCCAGTTCTCCCACTCTCATGACCCTAGAGCCAGTTCTCCTGCCTGCCATAGATGACAAGGGACAAGGGAGGGGAAGAGGGCATCTCTCTTCCTCCTCCACATCACCGCACAGCAGACTACAGGCATGGCCACGTCTCCCACATTCACCTCTTAAAACTGCCAATTAGTGATTTGACAGACTCTGTACTGCATCCCTTTTAGATATTAGGCACTTGGTAAATATTAACAAAATTAAAAATGATTAAACATTGAACATGATCAATGTGTTCATCATTGATATGGCCATCAAAAATGTACACATATATGGAAAGTTTATTATATCCCCTACACACTTATGTAAAGATGATGTGTCTGTTTTTTTTAAAAAAAATAAAATTATAATAAGTAACCAATATATGAAAAAAAGGGAGATAAATGCCATCACAACTCACTCGAAACTTAGGAAAATTTGAACAGACTTCCTGCTATGATGTCTGTGACATTTCAATCTTTGTTAAGGTCACAGCTTTGTTTTATGTATGTGTGTTTGGAAAGAACTTGAGAAGCACCTCATGGTGGACCACTGTTATTCTGGATAGTGAGGAGAATGGAACTTATCCAGACAACATGGAGGATCAAGGACTGATCAGCGTTGAATAGCAGTAACTGTAGACAGAACCTGGGTTCTGCTAATGCTGAAGATCATCCATGGCTCCTCAGTGACAGATATTCATCCCTTGCATTAGATCTGGGAAGATGATGTCCCAGGCCTCTTCTAAGCACCTCTGGAGTCCTAGCAGGTGCTTTCTTACTTTTAAAAATTTGCCTTCCACCTTTGTATAAATGATTTGATACAAATCATATACTTAGTATATGAACTGGGCACTGTATACTAAGAGCAAAGCTTAAAGTATATATTCTGCAATTAAATGTGGTGGTCAGCATGTCTTCCCTTACCATGGTGGAGAGACATTCCATCCTAATATTAAACAGAAATCAGTAAAGTCAACTGTCTTCTTCCTACCACATACCCCCCCCTCCCAAACACTTGAAAAAAAAAAAAAATGAAGAAAGCTGGTGGTACAACGGCCTTTCTTCCTTTCCCTCTAGCTGGCCATTGTCTGGACACTGAGAAGGGAGACACGCTAACTCAATGTTGCTGTGATAAAATACCATGACCAAGGTAACCAACAAAGGAGTTTATTTGGGCTTACCATTTTAGAGGGCGAGTCCATCATGATGAGGGAGACATGGTAACTAGGGGCCAGAAGCAGGAAGCCAAGAGATCATATCTTCATCAACAAACACCGGAAATATAAAGTGGAAGTAGGGTTGCCTGTGAACTCTGAAGCCCAGCCCTTACACCATGTTTCCTCCAGCAAGGCTGCACCTCCCAAATCTCCCTGAAGTGCATCACCAACTGGAGGCCAAGGGTTCGAATACCTGAGCCAATTGTTGACATTTCTCACTTAAATAAACCACTTCTCTTAGCTTAAGTTGCTTGTGAACCTTTCCAAATGTCTTCATTGACTCAGGCTCTGCACAGCATTTCCTCCTTGCCCTGTTTCTTTCCACTCCTGCCCTATCATTTGTCAAGGAAGGCTGCCACCCCTTTCCTCAGTAATACCCACAGTGTCATTGACTGTGCTGCTCACTGTCACATGGGCATCAAATCGCCACCCAGGCTTTTCTCTGATGGGTGTCAAGCCAGGTCCAAGATCCCATCTCCTCTGTGGTTGTCCCCATCCCAGTGTCCTGTTGTCATTCACATAATAAATGGATGCTGTGAAGGACACGCAAAAGAAGGACATATGTCACAACTTCGGGGGCTCCAAACTTCCCAATTGTGATAATTTCCAGGCATATCTGATACGATAACTTCCTCCATCTACAACATGAGGACATCACACATGGAGAAGCCTTTTCTGCAAAGGCAAGGTTATAATTAGGCTTAGTCATACACACTGAGATCAGACACCTTGGGAATGGGAGTTAAACCTGCCATGGAGGAGCCCTGGGTAGTTTAGTGATGGTAAGAATAATCAAGACATTGGGGTAGAAGAGGGTCTCAGGCTCAGAACAGAGACATCCACCACTCAGAGTGCTCACTGCTTCCCATTTAACTCTGCACACATGGTGGCCAATAAGAGAGACGGTTTTCTCACCCAGTAGAAGGAAGCATCTGAAAAATCTCTATGAAGACAGGGAAATGTGGGAAAGGAGGCCATAAAGAATGTAAGAGCCAGCAAAAGACAAGGTGCGTTGTGATGATGCCTCCCAGACATGGCATGGCTCCTGCACACATGGACTCATGGGTGATGTGGTTACCTGAGCAACACCGTAGGAGGCCAGGCCCATGAATTCTCCATTCCCATGGGACTTCTTGAGGCCCCATCCCCAGCTGGCAGCTGTTGGCTGTTGAAGATGGCAGAAAGGGATAGCCCATTTTCTTTGGAGTTATGACCACTGGTATGTTGTCCATGCTCCAGCGAGTGATCTCCACGCCCACCAATAAATGACAGGCACTTACCAGATCCAATGGTGTTGGAAGGAAAGTGGGTATGAAATGATGGGTGTAGAGGGTGAAAATGAGGGAGAGCTGGAGAGATAAAGTGAGAAATGGATATGTTCAGAACACACAGGATATGTGTACAACATTCTTGAAGAATGAAAAGGGTTAAAAGAGAGACTGAAGAGAGAGGAAAGGAAATTCTCACTTCTGGGCAGAGAGGGCACTAATGTAGGGCTCTCGTGAGACTTACAGTTGTTTCTTTGGGCTCTGGTGTGTTTAGAGCTCAGTCTTCTCTGCCAGGCCATGATTATGATAGCTCCAGGTGATAAGAAAAGTGTGCATGCTTGAGTGTGTGTGTGTGTGTGTGTGTGTGTGTGTGTGTGGTGTGTTCGGGGTGGGATCATCAGTGCCCAGTCCAGTATCACAGTACCTTAGCCTGGAAGCATGCAAACTTACAGGGCCTTTAAGGTCTGCCTTCCTTCCCAGACAGCAGTTCTCACTCAAGGCCCCATCAGCTGCCTTTATTGTTTGTATTCACCGTGTGCCCTTGAGGTTGGTGACTCAGGAATATTTATCACTTACAGAATGACAGATGTTCTGACTCCTCGGTGAGGGAGTTCACTCATTCCCAATCCGTCTGAGCTCTTCCCTGGTAGCTATGGGCTCTCACTTCCTCAGTGCTGGTGAAATACAGTATTTAAATAAATGGAAGAGAGACCTCACTGTTTCACACTGAATACTTTCATTGAGAAAGTTTACACATCTGTGGCAAAACCTTAGCTCAAGCTCATCCTAAAATCTGGTATGAGGGGCTGGAGAGATGGTTCAACCTTTAGGACAAATTACTGTTCTTGGAGAGGATCTGGGGTCAGTTTCCAGCATCCACATGGCTGCTCCCAACTGCCTGGGTCTCTAGTTCCAGGATTCTGATACCTTCTTTACTCCACCATTGCCTGCACACACATGGTGAACATAAACTCACCCAGGGTCACACACACACATGTAGATCGGTGATTCTCCACCTGAAGGTCACCACCCCCTTGGCAAACCTCTATCTCCGAAATTATTTACATTATGATTTGTAACAGTAAAAAAATTACAGTTATGATGTAACAACAAAAATAATTTCATGCTCAGAGGTCACAGCATTAGGAAGGTTGAGAATTACTGTTAAAGAGAAAAATAAATAAATAAAATTTGGTAGTAGCCAGGCCACTGTTACTAAAAGACACTATGATAGATTCTGAGGCACATCTACATTTTTAAAAAATTTCAGTAAATTTGTATCAGTGTCTTAGATATTGAGTTATATTCATTCATGTTATCTCTACCAAAGACATCACAGGATGAAGCAATTTCAATATCACATGAGACAGTATAAAACAAAAATTAACACAATCGGTTAAAAAAAAAATCGATGAAAAAGGTGTTAGCAATCACAGTTACATTTTATCCCACAAATATTATGAAAAAGATTTGAGATGATTTTGAAAAGTTATTAGACAACTCTGACATTTGATAACATCTTAGAGTGGCTTAGACAACTCTGACATTTGATAACATCTTAGAGTGGCTTGCTAAGTCATCGATGTAAGAGAAATACAATTAACGGGGGAAAATTAAAAATGGTAATTATAATAATTAGCATGAGCAGACAAGTGAATCCTACCATAATATCTGAAAGAATGGCAGTTTCGGAAAGAGGTACACCATTGACACACGCTTCCACAAGGGATGTCCTGGCAACCCCTGGAACCAACCCGTGTCCTGGACATGTGTGTGGCCATAGTTGTTGGGTCTGGAAGTGCGGCCTCTGTGAAGTTCAGATTCCTGCCGAGGAGTCTCATAGCTCCACTGACCATAGCCCTGACACATGTCTCCTGGTATAGGGTATCCAGAGGGTATCTCCAATGATGTGTGTTAAGCTGTCGGAACTCCATTGCGAACCAGGGAGGACTCTGGGCTGCTAGGAAGCCTACAGATGCCACAGTTTTCTTGGCCAGGCAGCATCTTTCCGGAATCTGATGAAGCACATCATGTCACAGGGCCACATCTTCAGAAGAAGCCAGGAAAGCACCTCATGCCATTGACAAAGGGAAGAAATGAAAGGATCCATTGGGCCTACTGTCAATGAAGATACATCTCTGAGACTAAGGATCTGGCTATTTAAGAATCAGGACTGTTAGCAACAAGAGGTGAGCTGGTGTTTCCTGGGTAAATTAGTGACTCTCAGAGGCTTCTACTGGTGGGCTCTGCTGTGGTCTTTGCATTCCAAAGTTCTTGCCAGCAAACTAGGTAGAGGGTAGATTCTCAGTGTGTAACGACTTCAACCTACAAGGTAGGAGGGATGAGATAGGAGCTGCTGTATCAGGGCCCCACTTGCTCAATAACTTGCTGATCCTTGGAGCAGACGTCCACTAAACTGATCAGAATATCTCTTACTCATTTCCAAACTGATTCATGCAGTGTGATGTGGCTGACCCTCCTTCTTACTGTCTGGCTTCACCCTCAGAGACTCAGCTCAGACATCTGAGCTATCACTGAACCATCTCTCAAATCATCTCTCTTGCAGGCTGCATGAAATATTTCTTCTTTGTTCCCATGTCCCCTTTCTTCTTCCTTCCGTCTTTGGTCATCTCTCTTCCTCACCTCCAATTTTTAAAAAATGTCAAAATGCTTTTCTCTATGTATTCCCCCTTTGGCAGCCTAGTGAATGGATAGAAGAGAGAGACTCATCTTCTTTGGATCTCTCAGAAGTCACCCCAGCAAGGCACCTGAGCCTTGGCGTATGTCCCTTGTGTTGCTTCAAGTGGCTTGCCCAAGATGGTAAGAAGTCTGCACCAGAGTCCACATGCTAGAATGCTCTGTCTGCTGTATAATGTAGCTTTATCAACACTAAGGTGTTCAGGGCAGAAGAGCTCATAAAAATTCAAAGGCAACTCAACCAAAGCCAGTCTGGTTCACACAGAGATGGAGGGCTTTGGTGTCCCTCCAGCTTGGTATACCCATCCCTTGTGACGACCTGAATAATGCTGCATGCTTAATACCATCGCTCAGCCCTGAAAGTTGCTGTCCTCAAGTGCTAATCTCACCGGGGCTCATGGGGCCGCCTGCCATGTTTGTCATCTCCTCTCAGTGACCGTGCCTCCCATCTTCCATGTTGTGATTTCCCACGCTCCACTGGCCTGGGCTGGAGAGGCAGCTTGCTTCTGGGAAGCAGGTGTTGTAGAAGTAAATCGAGCCTGGAAGACAGCCGGTTTGGCAGCGTCCTTCCCCGGGGATCCCGAGGCTCCAAACATTAGCTGTCGCAACTGCTCCTCGTGGGGCTGAAGGGCCAGGCCTGCCCATCCCTGTCCAGATGTTTGGGCAGGTTGCCAGGTCTCGTGCAGAAAACTGCCATTCATTTAACTACGGTGTAATACGCATTAATGAAGCTCCATTCTTGGCGTTTTGTTTCATTTACAAAAAGGGCTCAGATCACAAAGGACTTGGGGGAGAAGTGTCCTGTGTTATGTCCCTTGGTCTCATTCCACAGATACCAGCACTCCTTTGACTGATGACCTTTAGGGGACCTGGAATAATCCTTGAGCTTCTCTGATTTCTGGTCTGTCTTTTGTTTCACAAAGAAAGCCAATCTATTGAGCCTGGGAAGAAGTCAACCCCAGATACTGTATTTTACCCATCCTGAATATGGCTTTGGGCCAGCCTCATAGTTCATCCTATCTCTCCATTTACAAAAGGCAAACTGAGGCTTGCCTTTGATAAAACCCACAGAGCCAGAGAACATCTGTGGGGCCAGAGTTACTGCACCCCAGACTTGGCCTTGCACAGCCTTGGTCTTCCAGACTGAAGTTCCCCACTGGGCTGAGGTTGTCTCAAGAATTACACAGTTGCCCCACAGGAGAAGGAAGAGGTGGGAGTAGGCTGCGTGAAGGGCACCAGAATGAAGCTTGAAAGGAGACCGAACAGAAACTCGAAACAAGGTGAGCTGGCTGCTGCATCTTGGCTTGGAGGAAGCCGTGGGCCGCAGGCTTTAGACCTAGGGCTAGAAGCCTGGCCAGCGCCTTTGATGAGGCCAGCTATGGGCCTGGCTCAGCAGTTCCTCACCACTCACCTCGGAACCAAGGAAGTGCAGGCTGGATTTCGTGAGAAGTGTGTGAACACCCAGCTCAAAGTGAAACAGCGGGCCGAGAGATTCACACAGCCTGAAACCATGGGGGAAACAGAGGCACCAACTATATATGGCCTCCAACTCTCCCGCCCACTCGCTTGCCTTGCCTGCCGTCCACTAGCACCCTCCAGCTAGCCTTAAATCTAGAAGTCCCTGTGCCCACAAGGCAGGATGGGGCCCCGAATGCAACACCAGGTTTCTAGATACCTGGCTAGAATTCTAGACCCATCTTTTCGTGCCTTACATCTTCGGGCTAGTGACTGACAGTCTCTGAGCCTCTTGAGGAGGCTGCTGATCACGACGTTAGTGGGTTAGAATATGGTCATCCTGTACCTTTCCTCATTGCCAATTTTAACACTTCGTACGACACTAACATTGAAACGCCTGTCTCTTTATTTCTTTTATTTTGCCTGGGTTTTGGTTTTGGAAACAGGATCTCTCTAAGTAATTCAAGTTTGCGTTGAATTTAAATTGTCCTGTCTTCCCAGCACCAGGGCTGCGATAGGCATGTCCAGCCATGCTCAGTTTGGTATCTTTAATTTTCCAAAGGTTCTATTGAGATATTTCACAGGTCTTAACACTCACTATTGCCAGTATGCTCGCTTCAGGTTTTAGGGAAGAAAGCAGATGCAGGGAGAGGCTGAGATCCCATGCTGGGCCTCAAGAATGAGGAACCATCTAGTCTCTGGGGTCACACACCTCTGTTATAGGCACATAGCTCACCAGTCTGACTTTCCTTGAGAGACAACAGGAGTGTGTGTGTGTGTGTGTGTGTGTGTGTGTGTGTAAATCAGCAAAACTTTATTAACAAAAGCTCATGGAGAAGTTCAGCTTTCATTTGCCCTAAGCATTTGCTATTAAACCCCTGACTCCGTTTACCCAGGACACAGGCCACCTCCAAAGATGGCACCCACTTGTCCCTTCTGCTTTTTGATTTGGTTTCGACCGTTTCCTATTTGCCCCATCACCCTCCCAAAGCCCCTGTCCTTTCCCTCTCAATCCCCTCCCTCTTGGCTACACCAATAGACAAACGAGAGCCCTCTTCCAGGACCAATCAGCAGCCATCGGCTTCTCAGGAAGGGGCGGGGCTTCTACACTGTGCGAATTTGCAGGGGTCGGTCCATTCGACCGCACTCTTGGTGCAAAAACTACACTGTATCCAAACAGCGGCATTTCACAGCACTCTTCTCTGTGCTCCTGCTCTTAAACTCTTTCCTCCTTCCTCTTTCCTCTTTCCCTCCTGTGATGTTTTCCGGGTCTCGAGGTGAGAAGAGGGTTCAGATGAATGAGTGATGCTTGTTCCAGTTCTCTGAGCCCCTCTCTGCCTGCCCGGCCTGACTACATTCTCCCGCATGGGTCTCAACCCTCTCCCCACGAGTCTGATTCTTTCCTTTGCTCCTGGCTCCTAAAGAACCCTAAGGGCCTCAGAGCCCCTCTGGCTACAGTCTGTGAGTGATTTGATGATCTCCATCTCCTCTCAAAGTACCCAGCTCCCTCTGAATCTTCAGAAGGATTTCTGCCTTCCATTCCCCTCCACCAGCCCCCTCAGCAGAGTATGAACCCCAGGAATGAGATGAACCTGGTCCTTCTTCCCTCTGTGCCTGACAAAGAAGGGTCCTGAGAGTTTGCATGGTGAAGATGCATAACCTCTTCTCCTCACTTTGACCCACATTCCATGGTGAAGTACCCCAAACACCTCTGAGCATCTCCTGGCTCCCCTGAAAGCTGGGGAAGCATCATGCTTGGGACAATGCGCAGCATCATCATCAGGTCCCGACAGCTGGTTGCCTTGGGTAAAAATAGAAAAATCACCCACCTGCCTTCCTCTTCCAAACCTTTTCAAGACCCTGAGAGATGGTCTGAGATGTAAAATTGGCATTGTAACAAGAGATGCTTCTCGCTAAGAGCCAGATGAACATGCCAGAACCCTTTGACTGGGGACCTATGGAAAGGGTCTATGAACCCAGTGTAGCCTGTGGGCCCTTCTTACTGCATCAACAGTAGGGGAAAATATCACTCTGGTCTTATTGCCAGTCTCCTTGCGAATTGTCTGAACATCTTTTTATATTGTCTTAGAAACAGGCAGCATTGTGTGCTTGTGTTCTTTGTTCTTGACTCTTTCCTTTTTAGCACTCAAAGGAAGCCTACTCGAAACAAACTGAGGGCAAGCTGCCAATTTCTCTAACCCTGAAAGAAGAGAGAGAGAAAAACCCACACAAAGTCAGTCAGGCCGGCAGGCATGGTTAAAAGGCAGGCAGTTGCTCCCCCAGTCCTATCTCTGAGCATCAGAGGATGCAGACAAGGAACCAGGGCTGTAGAGGTTCACGGTCCCTCTAGATCTGTAGAAGTCATTGAGAAGCAAGCTTGGGGTCAGCTGCAAAGATAAGAGCATGGCTCTGGGCAGGCTCCATCCTCAGGACCAAGCTGCACTAGTAAAGGAAGCTGGTTCTGAAACCAGTGGCCTTGTCTCCTCATAGATGTGATGGGAACTCTCTCTCTTCTGAGCATGCTTGGTTGGTCAAAGTTAGCAACAGCTTGGACATGTCAAAAGAACCCTGTTTGGAATCCTGGCTACGTGGGTTTGATTATAGCTTTGTCACTTGTTCAGGACTGGAGGTTAGCACAGCTTTTCAGTCTCTTTTTCTTAAGCTATGACATCGCACATTTACACATTGATGAGTGGATCCGTGCTAAACTATGAAGGGGTCTACCACGCTCATCTCATTCCAGGTCGCTGATAAATGGAAGGCAGCATTACCGCCTGAACATTTGCTGTCAACTGTGGCCATGGCTGTGGCAGTGCATAGCATGCACATTGAACGTCCCATGTGTCTGATGTGAGCTCAGAGGTCTGAGACCAACCATGATTTCAAAAGCAGATGTCATTCATTTTCTGAATACATCAGTCTCACTATCACCCAGTAATATCAGTACACAGCCTGTCTCCCACTCTCTGGGAGATAATTCTTTTGAAGCACTAGGAGAGACTATTATTTAGGAGAGCAGGAAGATTTTCCTCAGGAGAATACAATGGTAACCATTATAAGAGCAGAAACAGAGGGTCAGTTCAAGCAGAATTGAGTGGACCAAGATGGCCGCCTATGACCTATGATGTGGGTTGGAACCAGAATCAGGATTGTGTCAGAGCAGAACATTCCCAGCGGTGTTGGTGACTCTGTCCTGCAACATCTGTACTCAGCAGACTGAGGTTCAACATTTCTAGAAATAATTTTTTTTTATCAAAGATGGTGCATCATGGGCCTGGTTCTCCCAGGCAGAGTATAACTTGACTCAGCTTAGGAAATGTTTTCTGGGTAGCTGCCTAGTGCCAGGAAGTGGAAGACACCCTGTCCAGGATCTGCGAGGGGCTCAATATCCCATGCACATGCATGATGACACAGAGAGTGCAGTGGGCAATGGTCTTCTGAGACACCCTTAATGTCGCCATTAAAACAAGCAGAGTGGTGAGGACAGGCACAGAGGCTGTAACCATAAGCAAGGGGAGTCAGCCAAGGTTCTTTCAAAATAGATGGAAGGGCCACAGGTCTGCAAGCTGTGTGTGTGAGATCTAGAGGTGAGGCTGACAGCACATCACCGTGCATCTCTGCAGGTTGGCATTAAGTTCAGATAGAATCCAGAAGACAGGTAGAAAGGCAGGTTCACCCATAACTGCCCAGTGTGTCTCTTTTCTTTTTCTGCCAGCCACTAGAGAGTTGGGCTGCAGTTCCTGGCAAACTCGAGCATGTTCCATAAGGACTACTTTCCAGCAAATCCAGAAAGGTTCAGCAAGAGTCTCCCGACCAGAGGGTGAGGCCTTTACATCACTCTGAGTCAGTTCACCCCCTAGCATGAGCACCAGAGCCAGGTCAGGAAGACGGCTGCCAGAGAGCAATCAAAGGCCCTCTTGGTATTGTGGCCTTTGTGCAGTCATCTCTTTCCATCTGACAAACGCCCCTATCCAACAGAGACTCCGAAGGCTTTGGCACCACATTTGCTTGTGAAGGGCAGCAAAGAATTATGGGTATCTGAGAAAGCAGGGAGAGTATGCTCTAAGCCAGACTGGAACAGGAGACAATGCAGGGAACAGAAGGTAGTTATATAAGCAGAGATAAAAGAAGACATTGCTTTCACTGAAAACAGGCAAGACCCATAAAAGGAAAAGGCTTGGAGCAAAAGAAAACCCCCTAGGGAATTAATAAACAGGTTAACAACACAGCTGGACTGTATTATTAAAAATAGTTAATCTGGTAAATTTCTTCATGTTTCACCATAATTAAACTTTTCTAAAATATGTTACTAATTAACTGAATAAATTATATATAGCATTACATATGTATTTCACATATGCCAGAGAAGCAGAATATGTTTTTGAAGAAAGCTAGGCATGGTAGCACACCTTTAATCCCAGCAGTGGAGAGGCAGAGCAGAAAGATCTCTGAATTCAAGGCCAGTCTAGTTCTCATAGTGAGTTCTAGGACAGCCAGGGCTACATGATAAGACCTTTTCTTACAAAAATCTAAGCACTTGTATGTATTTTAAATAGACATAATATATGCCACATAAATTATAGGAGTCTATGTATAAAATGTCTAATGTTTGTCAGCTTCATGATTTAGAATCATCACGGAGACTGACAGACTTCTGAGTGATGTCAGTGAGGAATCTTTCAGGAAGATTAATGAAGGTAGAGAGATGGGCAAGATCTCTGAAGGTTTATGATACCACACCCGTGGGATGAAGGTCCCAGGAGAACAAAGTGGAGAAAGAGAAGGCCAGGAGGTTGTCCACCATACTGTGAATGTCTGTGGTCTTCCCACACCATCACTACTGTGTGGGACTAATCCCTGAATCCGAGAGCCATAATAAATCCTTCTTCCCATTAATTTGTCCTGTTGAGTGGTACATAAAAACAATTCCATACACAGCCCTCCACATAGACTGATGTATCCCTAACATGGAAAATATGTATGGAGCTGGAGCTGGTAATACAAAAACAAGGAAAGTACTAGAAACCACAATTATCTCCTGGAGGAATAAAGACAAATGATCAATAAGAACATGAAAGAACACGTCTGATACCACCAGCTATCAGACAACACAAATAAAAGATGGAGAATCCACAGAGCCTGGGAGACATGGCAACCAACAGCCATGTCAGGAAGTCAGGAGATCATATTCCAACCAAGCATGGAAGAAGCAGAGAGCAAAATGGGAGTAGGGCCAGGCTATAAACTCTCCAAGACCACGCCCAGTGACATACTTCCTCCAGCAAGGCTCCGCCTCCTAGCGTTTCCCTGACCACTCCAAGAAGTACTTCTGACAGGGAAGCAAAGGCTTACATATGTAAGCCTATGGGAGACACGTCTCGTTCAAATCACCATGATATGTATCTGTTATTTCCAACTGGATGAATCTGTGGGAGTGGGCTCTCTAGAACAAGGGACAGAGAACATTTAATATTTATAGAGCCTGTTCTGCATAGTGTTTCCAGCCCTAATTGCTACTTCTCATGGTTATGGAAATACTCGTGGGGTATAGTTGTTTCATAATCTCGTCAGCATTAATTTTGGGTTAAATATAGCCATCTTGGCAGACTGATAGTTGTATTGTGTTACTGATTCTGTGAGAGCTTTGCCCCCAGAAAACCAACTCAAAGGAGAAAGATTGATTTTAGCTCATGTCTTCAGAGGTCTCTGACCCTGACTGAAACCAGCTGACCCCTTCACTCTCAGGCCTGGGGTAAGAGCGGAGCATAGAAGGAGCTGGACAGAACAGAGGAAAACTCTTGTCCCCCCCCCCCCCCCCCATGCATCCACAGCCAGCCAGGAAAGGGCTGGGGCAAGGAATGTCCTTCAGAGACACACTCTTGATGCTTTATTCAGTTACAAATTCAGCAACCAATACATTAACCCACTGGTGAAGCCAGAACACCCATGATCTGGTCCTGGCACTCTCAAAACCTTGTAACCAAGGCCTCACCATGGGTGCAGGTACTATGCCAGGAAGGTCAGAGGGGCCACACCTTCTGTACTTTGTGACTATGGTAGATGGTGGTTGTCGGATGTTACAGATATGGATGCTAGCAGACAATCCTCAAAGTCATTTTCACAAACCTCAAATCTGAGCCTTCCGTTTCTGTGTGCAAGAAGCACATTGAAGAGATGTGCTTCCCCAGGATTCCTTCTTCCCCGGCTGCTAATACTCTTGTTGGATGTCTAATGCCCATCTCCCATTCCTCCACTAAAGGAAACAGAAAGTCCACGATGTTTTCCTTTTACTATGTAATGGCCATGCTAGGGATGAGTCTCTTATTTAAACTTTGGAATACATTGAACAGGTTCTAGATTTTTAGACCCATCTATCAATGGGGAAACATTATGTGTTCAATGACTAAACAAACCCATACTATAAGGTTCATCACTCTCCACAAGTGAGACACTATCTACACTGTGACTCTTGTCTTTGTTCTATCTGCCTCTCTGTTCAAAAGCTTTTTGTATTTAATACTTAATTGGACAAAATTAAGCCATATGTGTAAAAGGACTTTGCAAACAGAATTTCTGCATAAATATCAATCAGACTTGGAGAGGTGCTGATGGAAGGGTAGCAAACAGCCAGGGGAGCTCACAGATGCCCACACACAAGTGTGGGACCAATGGAACGTGTCCCTGTTGCTAGAGCCTGAGCAGAACAACAGAGTCCGTACTTGACTGAAGTCTAAGAAAAGCCGATGACTTCATTGCTTTTCAGATTATAAAGCTGCTGGATTTGGTGGAAGAATGGGTTTCTGATGATGACCTAGAAACCCTAGTTCAGTGTTGCAAACAAGAAAGTGATGTAGTGTTTGAAGAGATGCTCAGAATGACCATGGGATGTCTTATCCCCAGTACACATACCTGACCCTGGAGGACCAGTGAGTGGGCAATATGAGAGGAACACTCAACTTGGCTCACAAGGACTCCTCATATTTGTGAGAATCCAGGCTCTCCTACTTTAGCCTCAGCATCCTACTGTAAGAAGGAAGGATGGAGCCCCAGTGTCCTTCCAGCCTGTATGCACACTGCTTTCTCTCCATTGCACGTTCCATGAGGCAACCTGGACTTTTGCTTTTGCCCACAGGTTGAACTGATGCATGCCCCTCTATCAAGAGATGAATTTTGTTGTTCTTTAGATAATTTATCTAAATGTTTCTCTAAAGGTAATGTATGGGTATCCTGCAGAGACTGTAAAAATGTGGATACCCTTTCAAGAGGTTGAGAGTTCTATAACCTTCTTGGGCCCCAAGCGATCCTGGTGGCTGGTGAACTGCAGAGTCATGACAACTTCCACTCTGCCAAGGGAGACAATTCTGCCAGTTCCAGGGCCCATCCTTCTGTCGCCCTAACCTTCTCATGGCCAACTGGAGATAGTGAGTGGGATCAGCTTACAGACCTCTCCATATTGTCCGAATGGAAAGAAGTGAAGTAGTAAGACCTACTTACTCACCCAGGGAAGCTGGCACTGAGACTTCTTGAAAAGAGATCCAGCCCTCTGCTGCCCCTCACCCCACTGCTGGCTTTAAGTGTTCCAACATCAGACAAGAAATCCCAAGGAAGATGCCAAACTTGCCCTGATAAGGTTGCCAGCAGAACATTCAGGAAGTGTAGAAGGATAGATAGAAAAATGAGGCTTGATCCTTCCTGTGATTGACAAATGACTCCTTTACTGTTCATGAGGCTGGAGCTTGGAGGAATAGGCTATGTCCCTAAAGAAAGAGAGGCACCAGGTAAGGCTGTGTGGACTCCTTGTGCGCAGCCAGTATGTCCTCTGATGTGGGTGCCTTACATTCCTGAGGTCCAGCAGCATGAGTGACTATATGTTGGGAGTTCTGGTGGTGACTCTGGACCCAAGAGTCCATCAGGTCCTTCTGCTTCTTCCATTACAGAGATGTGTCACCTCTGAGATGATGCTGGTTTCCAGTGATGGGACTGACATATAGGCTGATCCTGGTTGACCTCTACAGGTACCTCTGCTGACCTGAATCTGTTCATAGCATCCCTTGCTCCTTCCCAAGGCCTTCTCTTTGGACCACAGATGACTTTTTATCTCCTCATGGTGTGAAAGCAACATACTTTGAGAAGACTCTCCAACTGGCACATTGACTTTCATTTTTGCCCCGCTCAGTGCTATGCAGCAGTCCAGTGGGATCTCCTGGTTGCAAGACTTTGGCAGTAGCCACAGCCTCCAGTCGCCTGAAGACACAATCCTAACCGTCTAGCACATTATGATGTTAAGCCAGGATATTCAGTGAAGGTCGCACTTTTCTTTTTTTTCTTGTTTTTTGTTTTTGTTTTTATTTTTGTTTTTGCTTTTTCAAGACAGAGTTTCTCTGAGTAGCCCTGGCTCTCCTGGAACTCACTCTGTAGACCAGGCTGATCTCGAACTCAGAAATCCACCTGCCTCTGCCTCCCAAGTGCTGGGATTAAAGGCATGCACCACCACTGCCCGGCAAGGTCACACTTTTCTATACCTGTGATAGGTTTGTAGGACACGGCTCATCCTACATTGAAGAGTATTGAATGGTTTGTTGGAAGTCTGAGCTCTGGACACAGAGATGCCACAGTCCAGGGCTCACAGTCTGGCTTTGAGATCTTGAAAGATTGCCTGAAGCTTAGTTGCTCCTTCTGAGAGACTGACAGGGACCTCAGTGTTGACCCTTTCTCCAGTCCTCAGTGCTGATTCTTACAAACCTCTTTTTCTTTATACATGCTGTGACTAAAAGAACCCCTGAAGATGACATCAAGCTGACACCTTAAGAACTAATCACTCCATCTGAAATTTGAAACCATTTGACTATCTTTATTGTTACTGCTATGAATCTTACTGGATTCCCATTATAGGGGACAAATTTCAAATGTCACCCATGAGACTTTTATCTGGCTTGCTGTCCATTCGGAACCTCACAGTGGAAAAAGATTTCAAAATTGTGCTCACTGCATTTTGAAGCAGATTTGAAAATAAAAAAAAAAAAAAGCCACATTATTGCCAAGCCAACCCTGACACAGGATGAGTATACCTTACTGACCATATCAGTAAATGCTGCTGACCAGAGTGAGAAGGACAGCTCATCTAAGGGATGGCCTCCACATTCCTATACATTTTGCTAACACAGAGAGCAGACTGAGCCCCACCACGCTGTTCTTTCTGCTTCTGCCTTGCAGCTCTCCTTGATGCAACCCACTGAATGAGATTGCAGGAATTTTTAAATCTTGTAGAATTTATGAACTGTATTCACGTGGCTCAGAAACCCACAGATCAGAGAAGGAGGCAGCTTTTATATTTACAAAATCTGAAAAGGACACCATCAGGTAATGCTTAAAATAGATGATAAAACCCATTTTCTGATTCTGGGCTCTAGGTGAGCTTCCCGCAGATGAAATGGTTCACATCGCGTCGGTGACACCGCAAAACGTCATATTACATTGTGTTGATTACTGCCATGCCTCTTACACTCTGCCTTGTTGCCGAATCGCATTTCTGTTAAAAGTTATCATGTTGTCAAATTTCTAATCTAATTCCTAATCTTGGAAATGTGCCCTGATTTCTATTTCACTCAAGCCAGTAATGAGATATTGTTTTCCTGTTTTATCATCGATTTTCTGTGGTTATCGGAGTGTCCTCATTTATTAATGTTTGGAGTTCCTAATATACATCTTGACATCGAGGGCACATATTGTAAAACTCAGTGAAAACATGTTGAGAATTTATAAAGGCTGGGGACTCCTAGGACTATTTTCTTGTTTGGTTTCTCCACAGAGCACTGACAGTATATGATAATACAAGCACCTCCTGTTCATTTGGAGGCTTGTCATCTGACAGCTCTGTTGTCCCAGGCGGTGTGTTGTGAGCTCCCCACTTGCATCAAAGAAAGAGACCCAGTGCCCTACTTGCAGAGCTTGAGATCTGAGAATAGATAAACACAGCTCTAAGTCATGAGGGTTCCGCCATACAGCAGTGTGCATCTTGGGAGATGGAAACAGTTTGACATCTATCATTTTATTTGTCCTCTCAAGGAAGGCAGTGAATGCTAACTCTGCTCAGATAAAATACCTGCAAATGAAAGACTGGACCCGTCACGCTCTGGTGTATATAGGAGAACTGAGAAGTCCCACTGCCAAGTGGATGGAGAAAGTCCTCAAGTCTATAGATGGGACTGGGTAGAATATGCCCAAGGCTCCAATTCCAGGAAAGGACATCTTGTCACTCAGGCATCTAGGTTCTGGGTATCTGCACCAAGACCTTATGATCTGGGGAAAAAATAATCAAGAATAAAGAGCTGATGAACCTTCAGCCACAGACCTGGCTGTGCTGATCTTCATTTTATGAAATAGAAGTTTTATGAAAAAGAACAAGAAGAAGAAGAAGAAGAAGAAGAAGAAGAAGAAGAAGAAGAAGAAGAAGAAGAAGAAGAAGAAGAA
>JADRCH010000100.1:1784803-1823694 GCA_019843965.1 Rhynchomys soricoides | reverse complement strand
AAGAAGAAGAAGAAGAAGAAGAAGAAGAAGAAGAAGAAGAAGAAGAACAACAACAACAACAACAACAACAACAACAACAACAACAACAGAGGAGGAGGAAGAGGAAGAGGAGGAAGAAGAGGAGGAGGAGGAGGAGGGGGAAGAGGAGGAGGAGGAGGAGGAGGAAGAGGAGGAAGAAGAATAGAGCCCCAAAGCACACTGTCAACAGACTGTACGGTTACAAACATTACAAGTTTTGGTTTGTTTTTTTGGAATGGATTGTTCTTTCCACAGACATATGTCTGCATGGTGATGTGAACAGTGACATGAAAGGCTCAGGGATACAAGGTTACAGAGGACTTCACTTTGTGCTCCTTGTAGCTAAGATGCTTATGGCTGTGGATATCTGCACCCCCTACCTTTTCTGAGTGGGGGCCCACTGGTCATTTAGCAGGCTCTTCTCACAACCAATTGTAAATGACACCTCTACATTTGATGTCTTGTAGGAGAAAATTAGAATATCCCTACCATTACTAAAACCCTATAATGTTTATTTTTTTCCAGGTTCCTCTTTAATGTGGGAAATTTGCTCAGATTTGCCTAGTTATAAGCTAAGAAGTCTCTGTGGAAAGTTCATCTTGTGTGACCTTGCCCTTGCTGGTGGTAAGAGCTGGCCTCTCTCCTTCCAGATTCTTCTCTACGGAGTATACATTGGTCACAAGAGCCATCTCTCTATAAGCTAACTTGGCCACATCGGTCCCCTAAGGGTCATTTGCCATCAGCTCTTATGCTTTAGTTGGATAGACTCTGCATTACATAGCACAGCATTCACACCCGTTGACAGTGGGCTCTACCCACTTTTGAATACCATGCCCAGGCTCAAGCAAGCTTTTCCCTTCTGCCTACCCTATGCCTCCAGCTCAGCTCTGGAGCCTCTCTGTAGAGGCCTTTCCCAGTGTGTAAGCAGAAGGGTGTACCTCAGGCCATAGGAAGATAAGCAAACTTTACCACCTGATCCAGTCCACTGCCTGCTTGCACAGTCCATGACCTAAGACCAGTTCTCTCATCTTTGCATAGTTGATACCACCCCCAAAGTGCAGTTCACAACACAGGAGAATTATACAAAATTCAAAATTTTAATTGCAGTAAGTCTTCTGGGAGCACAGCCATGCCCACATGAATGTGGGGCCTGTGGCTGTTTCCACATAGAGCTGCTTGGCTGAGGTAAACACGATGAGGTCAGTAAAGCAGAAAACACCTTCTAGCTGGTCTTAGAGAGTATCTTCACACCTTTGATGTATCCCTAAGTAACTGTCAGTCTTTGGACCCATGATATCCTGAGGGAATTCAACTCCCTGGCAGAGACTGGTACAGCATTTGTTGACAACATATTCTCATTGCAATATGGAATACCATGGAATGACTGTGATGCTGAATTCAGGGAAATTATATATATCCTATAATAATTTTTATTGGGTATTATTTTATAGCTGGTTGGATCTACAGATGTAGAACCATCAATGTATACATGCATGTGGGCTGATTTATGTGTGCATTATCTTATCCAAAGATTTAAAATTCTTCATGTTGATTGTCTTCCCTGAGTGGCATACCCAGTCAGTCTATAACACAGCTTCTGATGCCTGAACCCATGACAGAGACTCAATCCAGTGATTAATCAGCTGCTCAGAGTCCACAGCATAAAGTCAGTGACGCTAGGTTTGACTAAATGATGGTTAGTGAATCTGTGCAGTGGTTAAGGGGTTATCACTAGGGCATGGGGTATGCCCCTAGTTAAGTCTGGTGAGTCATTGCTTAGGAGAGCCATGCTCCTAAGGAAAAACGGAAAACAGGACATACATCTCTCTGCAAGAAGCTTGTCCTTGGGGTAAGAAACCTAGGAGAGAGCTAATTTAGCATGTTCTTTAGGCCTGTACTTTTAAAGGGCAGAGAGCAATGTTTTTTAGCCAGAAACAAACAGTCCTTTGAATAGTAGGGGCCTGGGAAGATGATCCAGCTGGTAAAGCACTTGCCTTGAAAGTGTGGGAACCCAGATTTGAACCCCAGAACCTGTTTTAAAATAGAGCTGGGTATGGTAGCCCATCTTTGTAATTCCAGGGCTGGCAGTGCAGAGACAGACAGGTCTCTGGGTCTCTCTGGACAGCCAGCCTATCCCACTTGACAAACAACAGGCCAATGAGAAGCTCTTCTCCAAAACAAGGAAGGTGGTCGCCAAAGAACAATGGCTTCTAGGAGCCACATGTACATATACACACATGAATCATGCCTTCCATACAGGCACACATAATACACACATGGGTTTTAGTGGTAAAAGGAAATTTTGTGTCCTAGAGAGGCCATCCTCTTCTTGGACCACTTTCATTATTAAAAAAAAAAAAAAAAAAAAAAAAAAGACTCCACGCACCTCACTTCCCACATTTGCGGAGATGTGCTGGGAGGATACATCAAGCATTAAGCCCTGAATCCTGTTTTCATGTGATTCTAAGGCCTTTTTGTTTACTATTTTGTGTAACGTTGGATAGCCATCTTTCAAAGCAGGCCCCACTGACTGCAATCCTTTTCCCCATTGGCTCCTATTAAGACATAAGCATATCTCTAACCTAAGGGCATAGGTCTTTTCATCATCACCCCCAAGGGACCCCCTCTCTGTCCTCAGCAGTGCTACAGCACACAAGATGAAGGATCTCCCATATCTGTGAGAAGATACGGCTTCGTTTTGAGGTTCATTTTTCAATCGACCAAATCACCTCAAACATTTCCAAATGTAATATGAACAACATGGTGTGACTCTTGATGCGGGCTTCAATGATGAGTGTGTTATTAATTAAACTCTTGAGTAATGTAATAACTTGACAGTTAAAACCCTTCTTTGCATTTAAAGTGCATGCATGTGACTCTAAGTATAAATAAACTCTATTGCAATGGGCTGAAAACTTCACATTTTAATCATTCGGAGTAATCTGTTCAACAGAGGCGCTATCCTGGAGGATGATTCCCTGAATATTTGAGTGGTTTGGGCATGAACAGATGTTTAAAGGATGCCCCTCTGGCTCCTTCTACATCTCTCCGCCCCCTTAATGCCCAGTATCTCTTCCAGAGACTGGAGATACACAAGTCATTTCCAGACTCACCTCCTCCAACCCACTGCTTCAGTTACACAGCGTTGCTGTGTCTTCCAAACCTTTAAACAGGCCAGGGCTTTCTGTCACTCTCAGGACAGAGCCACTCCTTCCCGCTCCACCAATGATTCTTATATGAACTTAAGGATGCACTCCTCTCCATTCCCAGCTCCTTGGCATCTTCTCTGTGTTCTGCACTTTGGTCCATCTCTTTGAACCCATTATCGTCCATCAATGAGACAAACCACTTCATGACTCTGGGTCTCTGGACATGAAATCCCTTTGCTTTGTAATTCCTTCAGTGATTCTCCGTTAGTCCTGTATGACCCTACATTGCCATGGTCACGGTTAGCATGCTAGTGAGAGGATGCTTCCCAGAGCAGGCCTGCATGTGAGAGTCCAGTGACTCTTAGAGAGCAAGAAGTTCCTAACACTCTTGGCATTGTCTCAGGAGAAGATCTCAAACCCTAACTTGGGCCAAGGAATTCTAAACTCATGTCAGTCACTTAAAGCAATTACCTTGGCAATTTCTACTTGCCCCCTGCAGGTTAAAAAACAGCCTTGATTCCAGACATCTGTGGGAAGCCAGTGTTCCCCTACAGCTCCCTGGAGGACAAGCTCTTTGTTGGAACAGAACTGACAAAAGCACAGGTGCCAGGAATGGGGCTTCTCTCCAGAGAACTGCCAGGGACCAGTAAATTGAAAATTCAAAACAACCCAGCCACCCTCAGAAAGATGCAAATGAGTAACTATGGACACTTAAAAAGGTAAGAAAGTCAACTCTGGTGGGAAACAACCTCAATATTGTCATGGAGGAAGTGCTTCTGAAGAGCATTAACTTAGTGCATTAATTAATGTTTCAATTGCTAGAAGTCGGGGGTTGGGAGGACTTACCTTGGCTCATAGTTCAAGAACAGAGTCCATCATTCTTGGGAAATCATGGTAACAGAGAATAGAATAGCAGGTCATACTACATCCACAGTCAAGGAACAGGAAAATGTAGGTACTCAATTGGGTTTATGTTTTTCTGCAAGCACCCTCACAGATATACTTGGGAGCCTCTAGGTGTGCCAAGTTGACAATGAAGACTAATCACTATGCACAGAATCTAGTGATTCTAGTCTCTACACATTGTCTAGGCTCTTCTGTCCATAGAAGACCCATCATTTATCTGTATCCAAGATGGCGGTATCTTCAGGGAAGGAGTGTTAGGTCAAAGGCAGGGACTTTTGAACTTTCATTACTAAGGCAGGTAGCCTTCATGACCTTTGCCCTACTAATCTGTCAGTCATGTTTCATTTCATTTTGACTAGATCACATTTCATGTGGTTGCTTTTGTTCACACTTTACATTACACTTTGAATTGTTGATTCTTATGAGTTTTCTATTTTATTTTTCTTCTTTGTTCTTTCAGAATTTTCTATACTTACAAAGAAAGTAATTTAATCACAGTACCACACCCCACTTGTTCTCTCATCTTCTCTCCACTCTCCCCAAAGCCTGCCATTTTCCTCCCCTACTTTTGTGTCTGTAATACACTTTCAAAGGATCTCCAGTTTCACATGCCATCAGAGATGAGTGTGACATAAAGCTAAGGAGAAGAGGCGGGGAAACTTTAGATACACGCCGTCGCCTGCTAAGGCTTGAGCCTCTACTTGCCACCTCTCCCTTCGGAGGAGGGACACAAATGTCAGAAAGATGTTAGAGGTAAGCATGTGTGCGGGCTCCGGCCGGAAGCTTTCTCCCTGAAGCAACCTGAAGGAAGTTGAAGAAAATCCTCCTTTCCCACGGTGGAATTCTGTAGCCTCAGATCCTCCAATAAGCAGTGCTCAAACCATCTCAGGGTGTATCTGTACAGTTACATTCAGGAGAGAGGACTTTGTGGAAGGAAGAAGCCCTAGGCCTCCACTCAGTCCTGGTTCCACTGGCATGCCAGCCACATGACGTCTTGTATCACTGGCATGAGCTCTCCATGAATCTGCCCTAAGACTGCATCACGTTTATTTCTATAAGGTGTCCGTTCCATGGCACAAACTCATATGCAGTTCCTATGTATTGAATCCTCTCTTGGGTTCTAGGGCTGCTGCCCAGGGTGGCTGAGAAGCACTGGGATATGACACACTCTAGAAATAATAAATAGCTGATAGTGTTAGCCCAACAGTAAGTTGGGAAAACATGTCCTTTCTCTCCTAGTCCTGGTTCTGAATGGCCACATCTCCTCTGGAAAAGTATTTTCAGGCTGAAAAGTCTAGAAAATTTTGAGGCAACCTCTCTGTGGAACACCGTCACCTGGCCTGTGAAATCTGTGGCTGTCTATACATCAAGCAGGTAGTATGACTTTAAATCTGTGCCCACCACAATTAAAATGTCCATGAGACAAGATCAGAAGCCTAGGAGAACAGCTGAAGGGCAGTCAAATTATTCTGATAATGTGACCATGCTGCAAATTTTAATTTGATTTTACTTTGCCTGCTCTACTGGGTAGGTAGGGCAAGGGAGAGTTAAGGTGAGGCTTGAACAGCATTGGCCTAGGAATCTGTGAACTTCAGCTGCTCAGACATTCTGACAGCTCTGTGCAAGTTCAGCATCAGAGAGCCCTGGATCTAGGGGTCAAGGGTCAGGGAAGAGTCTCACATGTGACCCTAGACATGTGATCTTGACAAATCCCTTACACTCAGCTCCTTTATCTGCCATCTGTCAACAAGACTCCCTGGCTCTCTTGTACCTCTGTTGCCTCTATGGGTTTCAGTGAGTAGGTTTCAGACAAGGGTGGGATCCAGATAGCAAATGCCAGCCCCAGAAACCTCCAGAACTCCAGAATGACCCAACCACTCTTCCCCAGTTTCTATAGTCTACCTGCCTGTGCCAGTGGCTAGCTGCTCTCTGTGTCCATTTCTTCCTGCATATGCACACTGCTCCCTACACTCTGTGGAGAGATAGATCCAGGTCCAAGATCCTGCTCATGGGATGCACTCAGCCCACCTGAGGAAGGAAGCTCACCTGTTCCAAAGTCCACCCAAGACATGTTCCCAGACATCATCCCAGCTCTCAATCTGCTTCTGTCTTAGGCCAGGTGGGCAGGGAGATTCTGGAGATGTTCTCTAATTGATGAAGTCATGTGATGAAAGGAAACTGGCTTGCCAGCTGGGGTTTTGGCTTTACATTTTCCATGGGTTACCATGCTCTTCCCGTCTCACGTGATTTCCATCCTTATCTTCCGGGAAGTACAGAGTCCTACTATGCTCATCAAATACATGGCAAGGGAATGCTCATAAAATAAAGGAACTTGTCCTGACTGTTGCACTGATCAAGGCTATGGGTAGAAAATGCCTGTAAGCCTCCAGCTACAACCCAGCATTGGCTGAGGCTCTGCAAGGAGACAAATCCTGATGCAGGGTAGTGTTTCCTAACGATAAGCCTGGGACCTCCACCATGCTGGGAAAGCCTTCTGCCCATCAGAGCAAGCCCAGAAATGCAGCTCCTTAGCTGGGTCCTAGAGAAGAAATCTCAGTATTCTCTTGAGCTTAGGATCAGGTTTTCCTCCAGCCTTCAGGAGAACACCTCTATCATAAAGGACTAACACACAGTTCCCAGCACATGGTGCTGAGCAGCCAATGTCTATCTGCACAGGCTGCCACCTAGACAATCTCTCTGGTCCTGTGACTTGGTCCTCTGTGACCCCAATTTGGAAATTTTTAGCACTTTGGAAATAAGATCCAGTTTGTCCTAATCCCTCACATTACATGCCCAGTCCTGCTGGCCTTTGGCCTGTTCAGTGGCATGTGCTCACTGATGCACACTTCTATATCAAGACCAGGAGAAATTGCTTTAAGAACTCTGGACTTTGAGGTTTTACACTCGTGTTTCTGTAACTTTGAAGCAGTTTCATGCACTCATAGGGTTTAGGGGGATGTGTGGAATACACAAAGGACCAGAGAATAACAAGGTGGGCGGTTGAAATGTATGAAGAAAATAGGGCTATGTGCTTCCCTCCTGACACGCACACACACACAGTGGCAGGGGACTGGCCATGAACTTGATCATGTGATCAATGGACACTGGGCCCACTTCCTGTCTTAGAGGCCAAGGGACATGCCTTCCTATGTGAGAGGGCCAGCTCTTGAACTCTCCTTGCCATGATCTTGATAATCTTCCCACACTCATGGAAGCATTGCAACCCTTGTCCAAACCGTTCTGTTTAAAAGGAAAGACCCCAGAAGGTCCCTTGGTTTCCTCAGGTCTGCCATTTAGTCACTTAGGCAGCTTCTTCTTCTCCTTTCTATAAGCTGGCTTTCCCTTTAAGAGGATCCGGATGGCTTAGCTTTGTGTAGATCTTTCTTTAAACCATAAAGGCAAAGACCCAGAGGACCAAGCCTGTCTGTGATGAGTCTCTAGAGCACAGGATTTCATGGCCAACCCAACTTCTAGTTTGTGCTTAAATTTGACCTCCAGCCAAAAGCCTCATGCTTGGAAAAGAAGAGACTTTTCCCTTCCCATTTTAACCCCGCCCCCTTCAGGTGAGCATTCTAATAGAGCTCGACTTGCTCCTTCCAGCCTTTTGAGGTCCAAGCCAGCTAAGCGAGCTGAGGAGGCTCTTTCTGCTTGGACGTATCTCTCAGATCAAAACTCAATGGGTTGTCATGCACTCCAAATCTCCTTTCTTTAACTGAGATCATCAGTCAATGAATGCCACTTCTGCTACACATTTTGCACAGATACAACCAAAAGTGGGTTCAAAGCTAACACTTCCCAGGCCTGGAGCAGGAGGTCAGGTCTGGGTGTGAGGTGAGAATTCCTGCTGTCTCCCATGTGCAAATATTGTGGGGTAGAGACCTTAGGCAGCCTGTGAGCTGGTGCCCACTGTACCCAATGCTCTGTCCTGAGCACAGCAGGAAGGAAGACCTGCTGTGAAGTACCAATAAAAAGGTCTTCTTGTGTTCAAAGCCAGCTCTATGGGGATAGCACGATGAGCTGGGCATGTAGCTACACACAGGGTTCTGGCATTCATTCATTCATTCATTCATTCATTCTACCAGGCTCAAACAGGGGTAAGTCACTGACCCTGAGCCAGGAAGAAGACATCATGAAGTGATTTGGTTCTGGCAAAAGGGATGTTGAATTACTGACCACCAGGACTAGTGAATGTGAGCTTACCAGGAAATAGGGTAATGTACATGATCAGGTCAGGGTAAGGCCATTAGGGTGGCCCAATGATCGGTGTTCTTTTGAACAGGACATAGAGCTCAGCAGCCACAGAGAAAAAGGCCATAGTGACATAAAGTCAAGTCAGGGTGGTGCTTCCACAAGCAAAGGAGGGTAGAGATCATCATCAGCCACCGAGCAGAGGTCACAGGACCACCTTGGGCAGGAACCTAATCTGACAATCTCTAAATTTTGGTTGGATTCCAGACAGGTAAGAGTAAATGCACCTTACTGCAAATCATCTGACTTGTGGTCCTGGCTCACAACAGCCCATACAGCCTATTAGGATGCCTTGTAGAAATGAATCAGTGGAAGGCAGCTTTCTGAGAATACAGATCAGGTCAGTGTGTGCCCGGCAACCCGGAGGATGTGGAAGGGAGGTGTTCTCTGTGAGGGCTTCACACCCTCCAGATGCTCCATCAGCCAGATGCATCTGGACCATGAGTGATCGGAGGAACGTATCCTACAACGAAAGAAGTCCTGAGGAGGAAGCCGAGGATACAGAAGAGCGTCCATCCTCAGGCTTTGTGTTTTTCTCTGATTCAAAGTCCCAAGTCTTTGTGGATGTTTTCTTTCAAAACATTGAGAGACCAGTTACTACTTACCTGACTCCACTGCCCACAGCTTTTTCTAGAAACTACTTTTTCTAGAAACAAGAAACTGCTGGTCTCTTGTTACGCACTCGTTCTAACTAACCTCCATGTTACACACTAAAGGGTGTGAAGTGCGAATCCACTTTGTGTCAGGCTCAACCTCTCCCACTGGGTTTCTCCAACCAGTCCCACCTTAGGGACACCCCGAAAGCAGATGGCCCCTGTACACTGTATCTTTCTCTCAGGCTGCGTATCCTTCTTGCTCCACCAACTCCATTCTCAGAGACACAGGCACTGTGTCTCAAGTACTCTAAGCACATTTCTGTCAGTGGGTTTGGGTTTGTTTCTATCTCTTGATATCCAGTGTCCCCTACCCAGATGCCTCTTGATTCAATGCCATGATCCATCATTGAATAAAGAACAGCAGTATCTCCCAATGTCCCGTTCATTGTGTCACCGCTCACCCATCAATGCATTTAAGTTACCTCATTATTTCTAAGCCCCCAGGAGCCTGAGGTCCCTTAAGCAAGGGCTTTACTAAACTCCACTGCCAGCACCCTCTGTGTGAGGACTCCATCCCTGGGAGTGCTAAATTCCCAGAATACTCAGTTAACCAAACGATTGGATTATCTAGAGAAGTTCTCACACACTCAGACTAGCTAGTCCCTGGTCCACTGTGCAGGCAGCATCTTCTCTAAGGTCCCTTGCTGTCAACTGTGTTTATACTTAATGCTTATGTATAACAGGTTAGGGTCCCAATCCACTGTGCTGGCAAGGTGGTAAATCTGCACTCACTCTGTAGCTACCAATTAACATGTTTAGATGCCCTAGGTCATTGCTGTCTAGATCTGCTGGGTAGATGCTTCAGAACAATGGTTCCTGCCCTCATGGCACATATGAACATCTGAAAGTTACGTCTGTTGCTATTTCTTGCACTCATTTAAATGCCTGTAAAACAAACCAAAATAAATAATAATAATAAGCTTGCCTGAAAATGTCTTCATGAAACCCATAACTGTGTACATCGAAAGGGAAATAAAAGAACAGCAATAAGGAACCGTGAGTAAATCGGTATTAACCTTCAGCCTGGTAAAGCGAATACAACTGTATGCACGCCTGTATCTCCAGCACTCAGGAGACTGAGACAGCAGGATCATGAGGTGCGTGTGTACAGTTGTGTGCATGTGTGTAGGGTCAGAGGTTGACTCAGGTGTCATTCTTGCTTTTTGAGACAGGATTTCACAGTAGCTGGAACTCAGCAAATAGGCTAGGCTGGCCAGTCAGCAAGCCCCAAGGGATGATGGGTTTGTCTCTGCTTCCCCAGCTCTGGGAGGATTCTTGCATGGGTACCACCACACATGGGTGTTTATTTATTTGTTTGTCTGTAGTAGTAGTAGTAGTAGTTGGTGCTGGTGTTTTTTTTCCCCATGGATTCCAGAGATGGAATGCATGTTCACCTGCCTGAGAATCTGGCAGAACTGCTTCCCTGGCCTCTTACAAGGAGTTCCCTGTCTTCTGGGTGAGAAAAGAGGAAGCTTTTAGCCATCCTGCCTCAGCCCCTGTGGTGTGTATTGGGCTATACTTCTTTCCCTTTGAGGACAGAGTTCCAGCAGCCAGAACTCAGTCCAGTTCTTCTCAGGCCACACTGCATCCTCGCCTGAAACACTAGCTAAATTCTCAGAAGAGAAGGAGCCAGGAAGAGGCAGGGAGCCAGGAGTCAGCATGTTTATCGAGAAGGTGAGACTGGAGTGTCCACGAGCCAGGCAGTTAGGAAACACTGAAATAGAGACTCTCCTGCTGGCACTCCCATGACCCTCTATACACACTGCAGTGGCTTCAGGCTTCAGTGTAGATCTAGGACCGAGTCCAGAAAACAACTGCCCAAATAAACTCAGTAGACACACTTCAGGAACCTTCCATGTGGATCTAATTTCCACACCCTCGTAAGTTTCCAGCAGTCCAATTTGGCAGGATGAAAAATCCAAGTTGTACTGCAGGATTGCTACCTAATACCCAGTCTTGTTCCCAGCAGGGTTCTGCAGACCTGTAAAGCCCACGCAAGATTCCAATGGTGCAGGCAAGGAAAATGGTCCCATGTGTCTTGAACATTGTGAGCCTGGAGAATACGTAATAAACAGAGACCTCTCTACAAACATTTATCAGAGCAGTAAAATCCAAGAGAAGAGGGGAACACAAGCTCACTCCTGTGTTGTAAAGATTCCTGAATATAGAAGCTTCTGGATCTAAATCCCTCTTAAAGATACGCATCTCAATTCAACCACAACTTATTATTTCAACAAGTTTTGAACAGAAAATGCATTTTAAACTACATCAGGGTTTCATGTCCAAGCAATGAAGTAACACAGATGATCCAATTTGACCCCTAAGTCTATCATGTAAGACCTCTGGGTCAGTGGCAAACTGGCTTCTTATTTTTCATGGCAAAAATGTCATCATCTAGGGTCCTGTAAGAACCACATCAAGAAGAAGGTGTTTGGTCAGCTTCCATGATTATACACTGCTGGTTTCACTGTCCCCCACAAGGTCTTTGGGAGTCCCTGTACACATGTTACAGCCCTTTGTGACCACCATGTGGTTGCTGGGGATTGAACTCAGGACCTTTGGAAGAACAATCAGTGCTCTTAACCGCTGAGCTATCTTTCCAGCATTACTACAGTCTTTTGTAATACCACCCGTTCCTATGGCTGAAATTTGGCAGAGACAAAAAGGCATGCACTGGGAAGTGGAATGGATCTCGGTAAGCATGGGTGTCTTAAAGTCTCTGTTGCTATGATAAGCACCATGCCCCAAAGCAACTAGTGGAGGAAAAGGCTTGGTTTATCTTATGAATAACTGGAAGAAGTCAAAGCAGAAACTCAGACAGGATCCTAGAAGAGGAACTGATACAGAAAAGCCATGGAGACATATTGCTTACTAGCCTGCCCCTCTTGGCTTGCTCATCCTGCATTTTTATATCATTCAGAATCACAAGCCCAGGAGTAGTACCACCCACAGTGGGCTGAACCTTCCCACATCAATCACTAATCAAGACGATATTCCCATCCAGCGACCTACACGCCAATCTTATGGAGGCATTTTCTCAACTAAGATGCTCTCTTCCCAGCTATGTCTAGTTTCCTGTCAAGTTGACAAAGCCCAAGCAGCACAATGAATGAGGAATGGAGGTGTTAAGGAGTGGCTGTGATGGGAAGAGAAGCAGAGATCGCTGAATGTCAAGGGCCTGGAATGGTTGGCAGCATTGTCTTAGCTGAGCCCCCTAGGGGTGAGAGGAGCATGCTAGACTACGATGTGAATGAGGCTACACATAGCCACAGTGGGACCAAGAGAAAGGAATGGCAGGGTGAGCCAGTCTCAGACAGAGGCATCTTTCTAGTCAGACCTTCAAGAAAGGAGAGGTTTGGCCTTAGGAGGAGCGCAGCATGTGTCTCACAGGAGTTGAGTGTCCCTGACAGTCTGGGAGTGATGGAAAGTGCAGGCCAACAAGTTGAAAAGTGGGTGAAGAACCTAGAACTTCTCAGAGTTAACACAACCATAGCTAACGTGGGTAACGCTGGTTCCTTGTCGAAGAAAATAGAACTTTGAGGCAGTAGAACCAGGGGGACAGACAAATGTTGATGTCTGATCCCATGGGCTATTCTGTCACATGAGGAGTGATCTTTCTTCTGGAGAGTGTTCCAGCAGCCCAAGCCCAACACTTCATCTTCATTCTCCACCCACCTCCGTGGTTTTGACAGCCAGTCCTAACTTTTCAGGTAGATCTTTCTGTCTTACAATGACCCAGAGCCAAAGCAGGTCCCTGAAAGCTGATCCTTTTGCAGGTGATTGTGTGGAACCTAATGTTGGTCAGTGAGCTGTGAGGAGACATTCTCCTCTTTATCTCACAAATTATTTCTACTCTGAGAGGGAGGATTTGCCTCTGTTGTGGATTCAACTGCGTTAAAAGCCTCACCTCCAAGAGCTTAGAACTTAACCTCATTTTATAAGCCGAGTCACTGCAGATGTAATTAATTAAGATGCGGTGCAGCCACCCCTAATTCAACAGAACTGACCGACCTCCTCTCTCTCTCTCTCTCTCTCTCTCTCTCTCTCTCTCTCTGTGTTTCCCTCTGCCTTTCTGCCTCTCTTTCTTTCTATCTCCCTCTGTCTTTCTATTTCTCTTTCTGTTTCTCTGTCTGCCTGTCTGTCTTATTGTTGAACCAGGATCTTCATAAATAACCAGCTCAGCTTTAAAACTCCTAATTCTTCTCAGCATTCCAAATATTAGGATTCCAGATGTATGACACTATGCTTACTTAGGTCTAATGTCAGGCATCCTGCTTAGTGCTCTCATGAGAACGAAATAATTTCTCTTTACATTCCTTTCTTGGGTCTAGAATATGGAACAGAAAAGAACATCACTATAATGTCCTAGCCAGGAAGAAACAAAGACAGGGTCTACACCATCCCAGCTTCTATGTGCACCTTCCTGGATACATCTCACTCAGGAATAACCAAGGAGTTCTTAACTTCTTAAACCTGTGTCTTTCCTGAGCAGACCACTTCCTCTGGGTCACAGTGATATCAGGTTGACCTTCTGGGCATCTAAGAGCTGGTATGCCTGAGGTGATCAGGAAGCTCAGCATCAAGATGAGCCAGAGAAGTGTGCAGTGTAGGGTGTGAGAGAAGCAAGCTTGTGAAGCCCAGCTCTCACAGGGACAGGTTACTCTCTCTGCTGTATCATTCCTTTGTGAGCCTCACTGGACCGATGGACAGAGGTACTCAGATTAGACGCCTTCTGCTCATCTTTCAGATTCTATCACTCTTAACATCTCTTTCTCTTTTCTCTGCACTGATAAATTCCCAATATAAATATTGTGCTTTTTTTTTCTACATTTTCTCTTAATTGCTCTTGACAAAGGGTATTAAAGACATTGGAAAAGAAAAAACACTGGTTGGCTGGCTTCATGTTGACCTGTCGGACATCAGAGAAACAGACAGGTGGATAGATACTGAGCTAACTAGATGCTAGGTAAGTAGGTAGGTAGGTAGGTAGATAAATGATAGATACCTGAATAATCTCTAATAGATAAATAGATAATCAATAGTTAGAGATAGATTAAAAGATACACATAATATATGTAAGAAGCCAATTATTTCTTTGTTAACATATCAGGTATCCATGTGTCCATGTCTCTGTTAGTATATTTTTTTCTCTATCTTTCTGTTCTTCTATTTACCTTCTATCTATCTATCTATCTATCTATCTATCTATGTTCCAACTATTTGTCTGTGTGCCTAGAGGAATTGAGATATGCTTTTATCCCTCCAGATTTTATCTTCCAAAGAGGACAGACTAATTGAGCTTCCAACTCTGTCCCTCCTGTCCCTCTTTGTACAAATCAGCCTGGATCCGTTCCATCTGCCTTTGCCCAGTCCTTCTGGCTGTACATTCCAGCGGAATGGAGAAAAGATTTTTATAGGTATTATTATTATTATTATTATTATTATTATTATTATTATATTATTTTAGGTTAGATTCAACACTGCTGGTGGCATTGAAAGACCCAAGCACTGCCAGTTGAGAAGTTAATTACGGATTGCCCCTTGAAAATAAAACCTGATTTTATTGGAAGTTGAGGGATTAAATCAAAACAGCTGCAGGGAGAATGTCCCAAAGCTGATGCATTGGAGCCCATGATGTTCTGCTTAGAGTAAACATTCCTTGTATTTCTTCTTCCCTTTTTAAAGGCCCAGGCTGCTGCATAAAAGTCATCAGCCCTTTCGTGTGGGGCCACAGAGGATTTGGGAAAGGGAATTTTCTTAAGTCTGTGTGTTGAATATATGGCTTATGGGAGACTAACAAAGATGTTTTTCCTTCCTCTATAGTGGGTTTCTCGTAATTGTGACTTCTATGAGGGCCTTCTGCAGCCCTCCTAACCATCCAATTAGCTAACATCGTTTCTGTCTGATGAAAGAGCTTCCCTAACTGAGCATACGGCAATTATTAAGATGCCTCTGCGATCGCTCTTTCTTTTTTTGGTCGATACGATCATCCCCTAGATAAAATAAGGTTTGATTTATAGAATTCCAAAATGCATGTGAGTATGATGTCTATAAATAAACACGATAGTAGATGCAAAATCTCATTATGAGGAACGATTTTATTAGCATTTCCATTGAGCAGAATGCTGTGTGACGGTAATGTCAACAGAATTGAACTCCAGCCGTTCCTCAGCTCATATTTCCTATGCTCTAAGGAGCAGGCAGCATTCTCTGCATGAAGGCTGTGTGTGAGTGTGTGTGTGTGTGTGTGTGTGTGTGTGTGTGTGTGTGTGTATGAGAGAGAGAGACAGAGAGAGACACAGAGACAGAGACATATAGACAGAGACCAGGAGAGACAGAGACAAAAAAACAGAGACAGACAAAGAGGCAGAGAGACCTATATAGGAGATATCTTTCATCTCTATGAAAGAAAGAAAGTGAGAGAGTGAGTCCCACTCTCTTCAAGAATAGGAAAGGTCATAAGAAATTTCTTTTTAAAACTTGTTGTAATTTTAATTGTGTGTATGAGTGTGTGTCTGTGTTGGTGCAGAGGTCCACAGAGGCCAGAGGTGTCAGTTGCAGTTGCAGGCAAGTGAACCATCCAACACGGCTGTTTGGAAGCCAACTCTGGTCCTCCGTGGAAGTATGCTCTCTCAACCATTCATCCCCCAGAAATTTCTTTAGAGTTAAGTCAGTAGAATAGCAAACTTGTGGTGGACAGACAACTTTGTGTGTAGCCTGTTTTTTTTCTAAGCACTTACAGCTGTGGATCAGGCATCCCATAATCAAAACACTGTGACTAGAACTGTTTAGAATTTGGTTTGGTTTCCACTTCCAGATTCTGGAATGTTTGCGTATAGATTACAGTATCTTGGGAGTACGGCTAAAGTCTAAGTCAAAAATTCATACATGTTTCAGGTATGCTTTATATGTGTTGCCTGGAAGAGATTTTATAGGATGTTTTTATCAGGCATACACTTTGACTGGGGCTTGTCACAAGAAGTTAGACTGGAGCTGCCACTTGTATGGAATGCTAAAGCTTCAGAAGCCTGACTTTAGAGCTTTTCAGATGTTAGGTTTGGGGTTAGGAGGTGTGTCGCCTGTCGTCTCTGGTTTATTCCCCATAACAGCCCTAAGAGAAAGCACTGTGACTTTTACTTTAAAAGTGCAGGTTTTGCAATCAAAGTGGGTATGGTCACCACCCGTGATCACCCAGATAGTAGTGACCTTAGCCAAGGTAGGTCCTAAGTTCCTGGAGCATCATTGTATATAAACATCATGTGTAAATACACACATCTCAGTCATCACACAAAAAATACCACGTGGATGTTGGTATAAAGGATGCAGGAAAGGCTTTTGCTGGCAAGGAGGGTGGGGGGGGGAGGAGACAGTAGGGTACAGGACAATGTCTCTGAGGAAGAATGGCCAGCAGAGACGGCATGGTGGCATTTCTATGAGGACACAAGATACAAGCCTAAAGGCTGGGGGCGGGGGGGGAGCGGTAAGTGAAGGAAAGAAAATTTGTATATGTTCACACAATGCGCAGCAGAAATTGCTTTTGGAATAACTTCGACACTTGCAGAAATGTGTGTAATGTAAACCTGACTGGAAACAGGAAACAAGATAAGATGGTGATTGGCATGATCACCCTAACACGGAGACCGTGGCTTACGTGGCAAACTCTAAGAGACGACAGGGGGCTTTTATCATGGCTTTACAGGTGATTCATTTGTTTATCTATTTTCATATATTATGGATTTTATTTTTTCTTCAGATATTTTGTTTACAATCTACTCTCTTTCCTCAAAACTGAAACACATAGCTAGCACCATAATCCGGCTAAGAACCTAGGTCATAGGTGCAAGTGGAGAGAGGAGAGACTGCTAATACTGTTCTGCTAAATGGGTATAATACTAATCTGACTGCCAATGACTTCCTGTGCTACCCATAGACGAATGTACCTCTCAGTCCTTGTTGGAGGATTCCATTTGTACTAAAGGGTGTTAACAGAGACCTTCACCTGGCCATGGAGTAGAGAATAAGAGACAGCAGGATGCTCAGTGGGACTCCTGCATCACAGCCACTACCCACAAGACACAGGCAACTCTGTGCAAGAAGGAGGAGAAAGGTCTCATGAACCAGAGGTAGTGGATTTCCACAGGGAAACAATGTATCACAGTTGCAGCAGGCAGGTGTACTTATGAATTCACGGTAGTCATGGGCACAGCACAAGGCCCATGCAAGCTCCAGTCAGAGCAAATTCCCACATGGAGAGGGGAGCTGCATGAGGTTCTGTCCCAGCCAAGATGCTATGGGCCATGTATAGCTTCCAGGAAAGGGAGACTCAGGTTTAGTGTGTAAGTGTAGCCCTGGTAAATGGGCCACAAATCCAAGAATGTGTGGACAACTCACAATGTATTTGATGAGCTAAAATGAGGGAGGGGGGACACAAAGTTCACTAGGTGGGGGTGGGTGGGTGCAGGAGGTGTTGAAGAAGTGTGAGCACGGTCAAAGCAAATAAAAAACAGTCTCAAGGAGTGCCAGGCAGCACACACTTAAAGAGTCTTGCATTCTGTCACATTCCCCAGGTTCTGTTGCTCAAGGCAGATAGATATAGATCATATGGACAAGACACACATGGTGGCTGGAAGAAGCAGCTGGCTCCCCACTGGGTCTCTTTACCTTAACAACCCGGGGACAAAGTGGTCTGCAAAACACACAGCTGCTTACTTCTCTTGAAGATGATTTTTGTCTGGTCAGAGACTGTCCCAGAGGCCGCTGACATTCTGGATACTCCACTTCTGCTCCCCACGACTCCTCATTTCTGAAATCCACACCTCTGTCCCCCATCAAAGGTGGTCTCCCTCTGCAAGCCCTTCCTTCCCCAGAGTGTGGGAGGCGGACTCTGGACCCCTGTCTGTACTTCCCACAAGACCCTTTCACCCACAAATGTGGGACACCCCTGATTAATGAGTGGAAAATCCCTTCCTGAGTCTATTTTTCCAATTAAATAGGAGAGAGGCAGTGAACACAACACAGACTTATCTGAAGCAAACTCCTGCTCAGACTGGGAAGGCTGAATGGAGAATTCCATCCAATACCTGAGAACACCCTGCAGAATAGATTTTGGTGTTAAAACAAACACCCAGAGCACCTGGCAACATAAAATCCAGCTTTATAGTCAAAAGACACAGGGGAAGTTAAAAAACAAAGGAAGCATCGTAGCATTGTGATTTTGAACCAGTGTTATGGTGTCAGCATACATGAAAGGCCCGAGCCTAGCAGGGAGCCATGCCTGCGACCAGATGAGAACAAATGTTGAAGCCCAGAGATAATTCAATATTATATTTTCTTTCATTTTACCACAGTTTTCAATTTGTACAAATTCCAAATTGCTTGAATTGTAATTGTAGCTATTTGGTCCTGATGGTGATGTTGAGCGTCTGGGGAATCTCACGCTTCAGTCAGGAGGACCCAAGTGAAGAACAATGTACCCCACGCTCACATCATGCGCTACAGCTCTCCAAGTGCTCCGAAATCTGTAAATTAATTTCCCCTCAAATTAAAACAGGAGTGGGCATGAGATCCTTCTAGATTCTTGTTTAACCAAAGGGAACTCGGGTTCTGTAAACTGCAGGGAAAAGAGTGAAACATTGGATACTCTCTTTCCATTTCTTATCCGTGTGATCATCTGTCTCTGCACCCGTTTATCATTCTAGTTATCATATATGAGCGTCTGTATCCCTCTTCTTCCTCCGTACAGAAGCTACTGTGCATGTGTGTGCATACATGTTTGGAAGACAGTTAACATGGGCACGAAGCCAGCCCACCATAACCATAAGCTCTGTGCCTGGGAATCGACTCTTAGATTTAAAAAAAAAAAAAAAATTCAGGGATAGAAAGTCTGAGCATTTGTGTTGAACGTGTACAGATTTATTTCCCTTGCTGTGATCCACAAACCATATATTATAATCACTATTGATGCAGTGCTTATGCCACATTGATTGGACTGGATTGTAAGCAATCTAGACGTGGTTTAAAGCCCACTGGAAGACGTAGTGGGTTATAAAAACCTTGAAGCCATTTTACACAGTGGATGTGGAAACATACCTATTTTCATGTCCACTCTGGATCCTGGCAACACATCCCTGTGACTAATGAGTGATGGTTGCATAGAGACACTGTATTAAAATGGACCAGGGAGACTTTTCTATCTCAGAACCTTGTCCAGTGACCCAGGAGCTGCAATGTTAATTGAACTTGCTTGTAGATTTCATTGGTTTCTCTCCCCCCAAATCCAGGTCTTCTGCTCATGCCGTGGATCTTGGGAAGTAAGTTCAACTTGGTGTCTGTAATGCTGATACAGTTGCAAGATGTGGAGGGAGGTGAACATAGTCCAACCTATATGACTTAGGGGAGAAAGAGGGCAGAGCTCGTGGGATGGTGGTGGTGTGCATGCGTGTGTGTATGGTGTTTGTGCATATGTGGTGTATGTGTGTGTAGTATTGAGTATATGTGATGCAGGTGGATATGTGTGTTTGTGGTGGAGGAAGGGTTGTCTGGAATATGTGTTTGTGTGTAGCATGTGGTGTATAGGTGTGTGTGTGTGCATGCCTGTGCATATATGTGTGTGTATGTCGTGTTTGTGCACATATATGTGATAACTGCAGGTGGTGTGTGTGTGTGTGGTAATGTGTGTATATGTGTTGTGTTTTTTGGGGTTCTTCAGGTGTGTGGAGGTTGTATTTGTAGCATGTGTAGTGTACATGTGTGTGTTGTATATGTGTATGTGCGTGCGCGTGTAGTTTCTATGTGTTTGTGGTTTGTTCTGTTTTCATTTTTATTTTTGTTTTTAGATCAAAGCATGCACATATATAAAACATCAATGAAATGATACCAGTGCCTTAGATTTTTGCATAGTCAGCACTTTTCCAAATATTTTTCTGAGTGTGAATCATTTGGTTAGTAAGTCACTGGGTCTCTTGCCTATGAAGTTATTGTGTGAAATGAGAATAATTCAGAGCTAAATTCAAAACACATACACAGAGAGAGAGAGAGAGAGAGAGAGAGAGAGAGAGAGAGAGAGAATGAAGTCAAAGTATCTGTTACAGGGCAGCTCTAGGGTCATTGCCAGAGTGATCATTGGCCATATCTGCCATTGGGCACCAGGGGTCATGACTGAGCAAGATGATCCACATCATGATAGGACTCTCTTGGGGGTCTGCTGGAGAGCAGGCTGCAGAAGAGCTGGCTCCATCCATCCTTCGATCATAGAATTAGGGTGTGGGTAGAAATTGGTGACCATGGCAGTACTGACCCTTGGAATTTTGCAATAAACGAATTACCTCAGTTTGTGTTGAGGAACAGGTAATATCATTCAGCTCTTATCTTCATACATTTTCCCATATCAAGCCCAAATTGAAGTCCCTTAAGTGGCTCTGAGTCTTGTGTTTAAAGTAGGGTAAACAGCTGCTTTCACAATGCCTCTGTCGGATGCCAGAGCACAGCCGATGCTCAGGAACAGCAGCTAGCTAGCCACACTCCTGTCCCCATTGGCCAAAGTCCTTCTCCTGAACTTATAATCCTGCTGAAGGAACCAAACATGAAACCATGGACGAGGAGGACAAATACCCACAACCACACACAGGCAGGTCACTCAACCCAGGGAATCGGGGTGCTACTAGATGCCCAGGTTAGAAGCTACATGTGCAAGCTGAGTAAGTCTGCCTTTGAGCATCCTGTCAGAATGTAGGAAACTGACCATACTGAAATGCACTCTATCTCTATTTCCGACTGCACTCCCTTTCAAAACTCTGAATGGCATACGTGCTAGGTAGTTGTCACATTCCCGAGGATATGATGGGATCATTTGCTTTCTATTCAGATGCTCCAGTGGACCACGTGCCTAGGCCGGAAGCTGAAGAGAAAGGATTTTACAGGGATCAGTGATACAGTAGTAGCTAACTCTTCCACACCTTACCCACCACTCCCAAGCCAAGTTTACTCAACACTTTGTTAATACAATGAAACACCAGACCCTCACATTTGCAACAATGTAGCCATGCTGGGGACCTGACAGATGACCACAAAGTCAAGGTGGCTAGAGTTAATAACATACACGGGGTCTTTGTGTTGGGTCCTCTTAGCTGCTTGTAGCTCATAGCTAAAGGCAAGATGATGTCAAAGAGGTAAATCAGAAAAGAACATTCTCTGTGGGTTTAAGGTATCCACCCACCTCTGATAAGTTAGAAAAGAGTGGTTCTTGGCTGAGAGAGCACAGGCTTCCTACAACTGAGAATTGATGGGACCTGGGATGGTGTCAGCCCTTGGTCAACCTGTTATCAGTATTTCTAATGCTTTCTTAAAACAAGCCCCTCCCCCTATTTATTAGCAGATTTACTGTTGCTACTTCCCCAGCTGCAAGAGAAATTTGTGGCCTAGAAAGATAAAAATATTTGCTATCTGACATGCTACACAAAAAGTTGGCTGTCCCCTGAAGAGGGACTATTACCAAGTAGATGTCTCAGCCTTCATGTGCAGAGTTCTGAAGAGATTCTAACCCTGTATGTCTGACAAATGAATAAAATATTACAGACTTTCCCACTCAAAGGCACAGGGTGTAAGAAAGAAAGTCACAACAAAAGGTAATCCCGTGGGATTTATCGTTTGAGCCCTGGAGCAAGCCCCATGCATCTGAGGAACTTTCTTGAGCGGGTTGGAAAGGAAACCTTCAGTAAGATGGAGAAGATAGGTCACAATAGGCTGAGGACCTTTCAAGGATGGATGTTGGAATCCAAGCTGTCTGTTTTTAAGAAGACTGGCACTCCTTCCTCCAGGGTCCCCTGGCACCTGGATCCCACTTCCTGGCTGATGTGAAGGACTTGGTGTTGAAGTATGATTTACAATTGAAATGGAACCAATGTATTATTGATGTCAGGAGCCATTTACTCCTGTGCAATCTAAAAGGTCTCACAAAAGAAGGGAGAAGAAGAGGAAGGAGGGGTAGGGTAGGGCAATGGTGGGGTGGGGGAGAAAAGAAAGGAAGGAGAGTCACCATCAATAGAAATAGTGGGAAAGAAAAAGGGAGCTCACCTCTCTCTCTCTTTCTCTTTTTTGATGTGTTTGTCTTCATAGCATGAGAAACATTTCCATATGTAGAAATTAACATCCAGCCTCCTTTAATCTGCTCCGTTGTCCTCTGAAGTCCATGGCAAGCTGCCTGCCAAACCCCACTAATGGCAGCTGAATAGATCTAGTGTTGGCCTAACTAGACGGGGACTCTAAAGCAACTCACGCCCCTCCCTCCCTTTACAAGGCACCGTCCAGTAAGCCCTCAGCTCAGGCAGCAAGGCTGTCACCTAAACACAGGCCACAGTCCTCCATACACCCACTGATATCCCTTCTGATGAGACATGTGACCCTCCTGACCCTCAAAGAGGCACACTTGCTCAGCTGGCTGACTGATTCTAGAACTTTTCCAAGCCTTCAAGATCTGGGGACACTCACATTTACCTGATGCCTGGCCCCTTCTCTCTACCTGTCCAAAGTCTATCCTGCTGACTTCCTTGTCCTCTGCTTTATTCTTGCTCCAGACATGGTGGTCGATCTACCCATTCATCTGTGCACAATCCACTCCTGCACCCATGCATCCATCATTCACTCATTTCAACCATCACGAGCTCCAAGAAAACAGAGAGGCAGGGCAGTGGTGGCACACGCCTTTAATCCCAGCACTTGGGAGACAGAGGCAGGCGGATTTCTGAGTTCGAGGCCAGCCTGGTCTACAGAGTGAGTTCCAGGACAGCCAGGACTATACAGAGAAACCCTGTCTTGAAAAACAACAACAACAACAACAAAAGAAAGAAAGAAAGAAAAAGAAAAGAAAACGAAAATAAACAGAGGAGACTTGGCCGGGCTATTTTCCTCCTGAAGGTTATATTCTGTTGAAGTGGTAGCCAGCAAAGAAGTCATCAGCCACTGAGGCTCTGGAGAGGATGGGTGTCAATGCCCGTCTGGAGGATGCACACTGGCCCTCCTTCAGTCTGGGTTCTAGGTTCTGGAGCCTACCATTTCTGCCGAGGCTTGTCTCCAGCTCTTCCTTATTATCCTCCCTTTCTCGATGCTCCGGGGTAGTCGTAACTCTCATCCCAGCACTGATGCCATCCCTGGAGACACACTCCATGTCTCTAAACTTAGAAATCTCTTCCTGGAGCCTCTGCTTGACCATCCCCTACAGAGAGTACTCAGGGCAGGTCAAAAAGTGGGAGGGGCAGTCCTTAGGGCCGCTGGGCCTCATAATGTTCTCTTTGCTCCGCCTACACCATCAGCTGTTTCCATTCCATGACTGTATCCCTAACTCTGTTAGCGTTGCTGTTTGCTTGTTATGGAAAGACATCCTTGGGATGTGCTACTTTGGGCCCTATACCTTCCACTTGAATATCAGAGTATGGGCACCAAGAAAATAAGCAGGGGTCTAAGACTCCTGAATGATATTTGATGAATAGGTGGCAATACAACACCACTGGGGACACTGAGTCACCTCATGTCTATGCCATGTACAGAGAGATCTCTTAGTTCAGATCATCTTAGCGAACACTTCAGCTTCCTGGGATCCTCCGCAGAGAAATGAGACACAGTTCCTAGCTCATCTCAGAGAGCCTGCAGAGGAATATCCACTGTCGGTTAGTTCCTATAGAATAACGCAGCCTCATCCTCCAGAGACAGCCCTCTAGAGAGCCTCATCTGTGCCGAGCTTCAGACAACAGCCTACAAAACTCATACAGTGGAGACTAGACAGTAGGGAAGCCTCAGATTCCCTTCCTCAGCCCCTGCTTCATCTTGCTGGAGAGAGAGTGGCTGAAGAGTTGGTGAGTTGGGTGGGTGCATCCCGTCAGTGAAATCGGTGACAAAGCTGTCAGCTCCACTTGGACTTGGAAGGACACAGAAAAAGTGGGTACAAGAGAGTAGCTTCATTCCCCAAAGAGATAGGAGGTCTTCATGTCAGAACTCCCTCCGTGATCTCTCAAGCTGCACATATGTTGACAGCAATTACCTAGTGCAAACCCCAAATTATTAGAGCTGCCATGGTCATGGCAGAGCTCTGAGCTCTTACGCTCCTGGTCATTAGTGACACCATGCCATCTTTAGGAGCTAGGCACCACAATACACCACTAACACACAGGATGCTGAAGCTGTCCAGGGTGTAGCTGGTGATGTCCACTCTCACGAGGATAGTCAATGAAAGTTCCAAACACCTGCCTTCCGATTCTCAGACACTATCATCACAAACTGTCCATTGTCAAGAGTTCCCTGGGCAGTGATGAGAATATTTTTTTAAGTCTTGTAGAGGGCTCAGAGTAGAGCTGGAGCCACACCCCGTGACTCCATAGATCAGCTGCTGGTCATCTAGATGACAGAAAGACTCCCCTTGAGACACTGGTGACATCCAGCTGACACCTCTACTGTGTGATGCCAAGGGGTGACATTTGAAGATCTTTCTGCCTGAAGCACCTTCCACTTCTTCTACCTTCTAAGACTCCTAAAGACTATTAACTGAACAACTTTATAACTACTTTAAGGGCTAGAAGTATTGCAGTTAGCAGGGCTAACATGCTGGAAGTCCTGAGTTCTTTTCTCAGCACCAAACTGTATGTGGGAGTGTGCACCTGTCATCCAGGCACGTGGGAGGTGGATGCAGAAGGACCAGAGGTCCTAGCTCAACTTGTCTCTATTGTGCGTAGAGGCCAGCCTGGGTGGAATACACAAAACGATTCAAGCAATCTTATCTGACCCCCTGGCCCCTACTACCATTGCTAAGTCCCCCTCCCCCCACAATGTTCAACCTCTACAAATACCAAGCTACTATATAATTTTTATCCCTGCCTACCACATATGATTAAACCATAATGAGAGCAGGAGATGCTTTCGTTTTGTGTTATGTTTAGATGCTTATTTTTAATCTGTGTGTGCGTGTGTGTGTGTGTGTGTGTGCGTGTGCACGTGCGCACGTGCTTGTGCGTACACATGTGTGCATTAGAGAAAGAGAGAGAGAGAGAGAGAGAGAGAGAGAGAGAATTCTATATGTGTGCAGATACCCACAGATACCAGGAGAAGGCATCAGATCCAATACTGGGAACTGAACTTGGGTCCTCTGGAAGTATACTTAATCTTTGGGCCATGTCTCCAGCTCCAGAACCTGGTTTTACATATCTTAGACATCCTTGCCCCTGGTACTTTATAAATTTGAATAACAACAGTGTAAAAAAAACCCGAGTGATGTGTACCAAGCTTGTTAGATACATCTTAAGACATGCAGCTTCTCTTAAGATATGCACATTTGATCCCTCCCCTCTACCCACAATACATCAGATCTCATCCAAGAAAGAAGCCACACCTGGGAGGCCTGTGGCTTCAGTGCTGGGAAGGGTCCTCTGGTTGCTAATCCTGACTTGTCTGGTGGTGCCAGCAATAAAGCACAGCCTCTCCCGCATAGCAGGCTCCATATGCTAGCATCCTAGTCTGCTAAACCACCAGCCAGCCTAAATTTGAAACATTTCTCAAGTGTTATACAATGTTGTAATAATGTTTTTACAAAACAAAGGCTAAGTTACTGGAAGCCATTTTCAACCAATCAGCATCTCAGTGAAAGAGGGGTCTGGGGTGTGCCTTGGTGACTTGGGGCAGACATTCCACAGTCAAAGCCTGGCTGGCAACATCTGCTTTGTAAATGAGGAAGGGGTGGGGAGGGAGGGGCTGGAACTGAAGTGGGACTGGGGAGAAGCCAAGGAATGTGGGTAAAAAATGGCTGAAAACAAAAAAATTTCAATCAAAACCCTAGCCAAGTAAGACTGCTCTTGGGTCCTGAGGCCACCTGCCCTGTACCCAGATGGCAGAATAGGGTTTGAGGTTTCCGTTCGTGCACAAACTTCATCCACATGATCACATAATCACTCAGCTCCCAGTGCATCATGGTCTAGAAAGGCGTCAGCAGCTGGAGTGGCATCTCAGGGATTGGTAGTGACAGTTCTCTGTCCACAGCACTTTGTTTCTAAGTCTGAACACGGTTGTTCAGGGTGTGTAGGGAAAATCATCAGGCAAGAGCTAGTGTGTGAAAAATATCCAGCCTTAAAACAAAACAAAACAAAAAAGAAAATCTGGGAAATGTAACAAAGATGGATTGAGAGTATAAACAACCTTGGAAGTAGAATGTGTTTTTCTCAAGCTCTCTCTGACGATGTGTCCAATGACAGCCATACAGATACAGGGGGAGAACTCTCAGGCAGATAGCAGATGGATGAATTCCTGGGGCCTTTGAGAAGAAGGAACCCAGAGGAGCTTGGGAAGAAATAACTTTTGCAGAATAATAAACAATTCATCGTCCTCAGCCCTCAACAAAATGCAAATTAAGACAGCTTTGGATTCCATCTCACTCCAAAGGGAAGGACCCATCATCAAGAAATCAAATGACAGTAAGTTCTGTGGAGGATATAGGAGGACACCATTGGCTGGAGTGTCAGAAAGTGCAGCCACCATAGAAGCCAGAGCAGGTCTTCCAGGAAACAAAAAACGCTTCTACCATGTGACCAAGCTATACAAGTCCTGGGATTAGACCCAAAGGATCCCAAGTAAGCATCCCATAGACGCATGCCTGTCTGTGGTCGTGTTCACTGAGCTAAGACATAGAACCAACCTTGATGCCAGCATGAAATAAATGCATAGAGAAAATGGAGTCCCTGTCCACGGTGGAGTTTTGTTTGGCCATAAGCAATGGTGACATTATGTCACTTGCAGGACTATAGATGGACTTGGAGGTTCTAGGTGCCTGGGTATGTGTGACACCACAAAAAACTAGGTCTGCTCCCCATTGCCACCCCTACCACCATTTCTGAACTGAGTGCTGCCTACCCTGGAGTTCATGGACAGCATACCCTGCCATAGCAGGGTAGGCAGAGCCACTGTACAGACAGACATTCCAGCCTCAAGTTTCTTGATATCCAAATTATTTTTATATAGGCCTCTCTGATTCTTTTAATATGAGGTTATATAAATAGGCAATTGTTTAATATTACATTGTAAGTACATAGATGCATTAGGACAGGGTGTGTATGTTTGGTTTGATACTCAGAAGGTCCAAGTTTCCCATTGTCAGGATGATAATACAGGATCCAGGCAAGTGTGTATACAACCCTCGTGTGTGTGTGTGTGTGTGTGTGTGTGTGTATGTGTGTGAAAGAGAGAGAGAGAGAGATTTATTATAGACATTCATCTTTAAACCAATGTATAATTACTTTATTAGCATAGGGACCCGTTCCACTTGTTCTTGGTTTCAGAAAGGACACAGAGGTATGTGGGAGCACACCTCCATCTTGATATGCCTGTTCATTTGTGTGTGAATGAAGAAATCAGTGTGTTACACACACTGATTGAAAGCATTTAGAGTGGTATTGTCCAAGACAGTCTCCTGCTCTGGTATACGTAGTGAGAATTTCCCAATGCTCTATTAATGTATGGCTAGACTATTTTCTGTATCTTGCTCCTATAAAAGTATTGAGCAATTGTCTATGCATGATTTTCACCATGAAGCTACAGGGTCAAAGTGCCCTGGAGTCTTTGTGCAAGACACTGGAAACAGTTGAGATTTGCACAGCAGGCAAATGGTGGAATGGCACACTCAGCTCCTCAGGCTCCTCCCCATGCAGCCTGTGTTGAAGTCTGCCATCTCTACCAATCTCACCAGCGATAGTGAATGGAGCCTATTAGCTTTCCTTTGCATCTCTTTGCCTGAAGTTTGTGTGTAGAAAAGTCAACTGCGTTCTTACTCCAAGAACTCCCAATCCTCCCAAAATCTCCAGTAATGCTTTCCACAAATAAATCCAAAGACACTGGTCACTACTTTATCCCACTTGGTAGGTCTCATATTCATCCAGGAAGGAGCCAGATACGAGAGAAGAAGCATTGTCCCTGTTATGTATGGGGACCAGGGAAGACGAGTCTGGTGGTTGTTCATTCTGCTCCATTGAATTACCCTAGGACTCGATCAAGTCTCTGTAGATCTGAGCCTTCCCTCCTACCTGACCAAGCACACAGTGTTTATTCCCTCATGGCAACCAGCCTTTAACAAGGAGAACTGTGAAGGCCCTCTATAGATTCTGTAGCCCATGTCCCTGGCTGCAACTTCTCTATCATTGCATGTTTACATTCTCCTGTGTCCCAGTCTTGCTAAGAAGCCCCTACAGAGAAGCGTGGTGTTAAGGATGCTAGCTGGGTGGCTGGCCCAGGCTGCTTGCATCTTTGAGCCCCATCCACAGACCTTGTGGTTTCTGTTAGAGCAGCAAGCCAGGCCTAGTCCATGTTCCCCATCCCTCCCTGGTCGTTCTTTATCCCTGACCTTGATACATCAGGATCAGAACCTTCTAGAATTCCAGTTCTAAAGCCACCACCTGCGAACCAAAGGAGGGATCCTCATTCTCTGAACAGCACACCTTCTGTGGCAAGAGGTGAGGGCTGGTGAGCTCGGCTACCAAGACACAGTTCTGTGTCTCTGCTCCAGCTTTGCTGCTCCATGACTTATGAATTATTAACGAGCCCACTGTTTGTAATGCTGGGCTCTCCGCTTCCTCCAAATTAAATTACGGAGGATATATTTGATTATAAACACACTTAGTAAATGTTTTCATTGTTGCTTTCTGTAGCCTCTTTTGTCCTAAAGTGTTATAATGTCAAAAGTCAACCGCAAACATTGCAGCCTGCCGAGGAAAACCATTTAAAGCAAACACTGGGCAAATTAAGTAATCAGAAATGAAAACCACTTTAGGACAATGGTGAATGTAATTTGTCATCTCTCAAAAAAAGAAAAGTCAGCTGATGGGGGCATCCCTTCTGCAGCCCAGCACTTCTGGAGAGAGACCTAAGAGATCTGGGCCTGGATCAGGAGCATCTCCTTCTGCCTTTTCAACATCCAAATGGAGACTTTTCTCTTTGCCTCTCTTTTCCCATCTGCAAAGTGGGAGTGATACACTCCCCCATCTCCTCCTGCATCCCTGAGAATGACAGCCATATAAACCATACATTATCTCCGGGTCTTTTCATCAAATAAGGAAAAATATCAAAGGAGAAAGATGCTGTTGGGTGAACAATTGGTATGCTCATGTCTACCAGGCCAGTGAGCAAGAGCTTCTAAGGTAGCTACAGCTGACTTTCTTAGGGCTTCAAACAGTCTAGTAGCTTCTACATCTTCTGTACAATGAGAGAGCTGTAGCTCTGCAGGTGGACACCGACTGCCATCCCCCAAGAGATGGTCTCTCAGTGCTGATGATACTGAGATAGGGCTCAAGACCAGAGGGCTGACTGTGTATTTGCAAAGACCATCAGATGAGGTCAAAGACACACAAGATATGCTTCTAAGTGGAGAACAGAGGGAACTGGGGTACAGGGGGGTCAACTAGGGTTTTCAAAAGCTCAAGGTGTTGAATACAAGTGTGTTCCAAGCTGAGGACCCGCAAGGCCGATGTTTGTGTGCATGGCGAAGGAACAAAACTGGACAAAACCCTCCATCCAAAGGCCATGGAGTCCACTCTGGAGAGCATGTATGGATCCTCTTCCCTGCTGGTGGGAGATAGTAGGGTACTGAAGTGGAAGATGGCTGTCACATCTCTGTTTATTGTTTATTGTTGAGACAGAGTACAGAGTTCCCTGGATCATGGACTGGCCTAGAACTCAATATGTAGCTGAGGCTGACCTTGAACTTCTGAAGTTTCTGCCCCTACCTCTTGAGTTGCTGGTGGGTTTATGTGGTGGTGGAGACTGAGCCTGGGGCTCCACGTGTTTGAGACAAAAGTTCTACTGACTGAACTGCACCTCCAGCCCATCCCAGCTCTCTTCTAGAAAGACAACACAGAGGGAAGAGAAGGGATTCAGGAGCTGGAGATGCCTCAGCTTGAACCCTCAGCAGCTGTGTGACCTTCTGCCCTTTCCCTATGCCTTGTGTTCTGCATCCAAGCATGGGAAGACAGCTCATTTCTCTGATAAATACTTATTCTTATCTTGTGTATATGAATGATGTTACAGCCACATCTGCATGTGTGTGCCACATATACACCTAGTGCCAACAGAACCAGAAGACAGTTTTGGATCTCCTGGAATGGGAATTATAGAAAGTTGTAAGCCTCTGTGTGAATGCTGGGCACCAAACCCAGGCCTTCTTCAAGAGTAGCTAGTGTTCTTAACCTGTTAGCCATTTTTCCAACACACCCCCCAACCTTAGTTTGTCTCACTTTTTCTATCAGAATAGTGTGGTTCTCCCTTAATATAGGAGAGCAAACATAAAGTAGAATAGAAACAGTGTGCTACAGTTGGGGAATATGAGCCACTGTAGCCGTGCACAAAGCATGTCTTTCTTACCTACCTCAGTTTCCCCAAATAGAAAACGAGGGGTTTGGAGCAGCACACTGGCCTGTCATGTTATTTAGTGGACATGTGGGACACAGCTTGTTCAGTGGGACAAGGGTCCTTTCAGAGACCTTAGCATGACAAATGACACTTAATACAAGCTACAAAGGCACCAGATGTGGACTTTAATGAAAAGAAAATGGCGACTCCACAGCTTGGAAAATTAGCCCCATCTCTCTGCACAGCCTGTGGTTTCTGAGGTCATAGTGGAAGTTTGGCAGCACTTGTGGCTCACACATGCTTGCTCCTTCATTGTGCTCCACGTCAAGTATTCACTGAGCACCTACTAGTGCCAAGAGCTTCCCTTTTCCCCCAGGGGACACCAAGAAGAAAGTGCTTATCTTTAACTCAAACCAGCAGGTCTCTGAGACCTCTTGGATACCTCTGGAGGACAGCTGTGGGGTTCAGAGTTGGTGGGAGTGGGACTGATGGGATGGTCATGGTGGTGCTGACATAGGGAAAAAGGATGCTGGGTTTGGTGTGTTGGTTGAATTAAGGATGGCAGTTCCTGGCCGTGGTGGGGGAGGTGGTGATGTGGTGGCTATAATGGAGGTGTGGGTGTAGTGATGGTGCTGTAGAGATTGATGGCGGATTTGGTGTACGGATGGAAGTATCATTGATGACAGGAATGAGGGTCGCTATGGTAACGGTCACGGTGGGGCTGCCCATGATAATAATGGTAATAGCACTGAGCTTGGCGATGCTGGATTTAGTGGTGACAGTGGCAACACCAGTGGTGGTACTGAAGGTCCCAGGAGTGATGCTACTGGGAAAGGCGGTGTTAATGAAGATGGTGCTGGTGGTACTATCAGGCATGGCAGTGAGCTGGCATCACAGGGGGTTGTGGTGCCAGTGTTGGAGGTGAAGGTGTTGATTGTGGTGTTGGAATTTTGGGGCAGAAGAACTAGCTACTGTTTTCTTGTTGATGATGTCAAGGTTTGATAGTGAACTGGAGACATTTTGCCCACGAAGGAAGGAGTGTCCTTTACAAAACCATGTAAGTCAAGAGAGGTGTAAACCAAGGCATAATCGTTGTTTGGCTTTTGGTTCCTGACCTTATGATGGACACATGTGCCATGTACAGTGCCTGCTATCTTCCATCAATCAAAACCATCATGGCATTTCCCAGAAGTCCCAGCTTGCTCCCATCATCTCTTTGATCACGCCCTCCTTAGACTTCTTACTGAAGGCAACAACACACCGTGTGGCTGGAGGCTGTTTCTTCACAAAGCAACTAGGGGTATCTCTCCCTAAGTGAGACTCAGGGAGGCCCATAAAACTAAGCACCAAGCTCTGAGGCCTTCCTCTTTAGAACTGTAAAGGAGGTGCGTGCCATGCTCCCATGGAGTCAGATGCTGCCACACAAGCTTCCAGCCCAGACTTGGTCATAGATGATGACCAGTGGTGTCACCCCACAGCCCACTGCAGCTGTCCTTCACTAAAGCACCCGAAGGTGATGTGAAATAAAAATGGTTCATCTTCCAGCTTGGTTGCATGGAGGGGTGTAGAGCAGAGGACTGTACTTTCTGTGACTGCCTTCTCAGCCTTGAACTCTATCCTGGGCAGCTGCAGTTCCCAAAGTCTCTGCATCTGGGGTGTGAGTGTTGAGCAAAGGAACAGGGTGTGCACTCCTGGGGTCAGAGCAAAGGGTAGGTGGGTTTCAGGCTTACATGATATAGTAAGTTAAAGTCTAGAGTCTAATTATCTTTATTCCCAAGGGAAATCTTACTGAAAATGATAGCTGGGTTTCCAGGCTAGCCCACTACACCAAGGTTATTTCCACCCAGGAAGTGCATGGGTCACCATGAAAAGTGACAGCTTTGGGTTTCCTGTGACAAATGCTGAAGCAATTTGAATTAAAAACAAAACACAAACCAAACCCTTCCTGCAGATGGTCACAGCACTGAAAGTTACATATCGTCTCAGAAGAGCAGTCATGGTGAGTGAGAATCCGGAACACAAGCTTGTACTGATAAGGATTTCCCAGGAGAAGGGACAGGACAGGAAGATGTGGGGAAAGGGCTCTTTCCAGAGATGTCAAACATCTCTAAGCATGGAAGAGTCAGCTTGGGGGACAGCCCTGCAGGACAGAGCTGAACTGTGGTCTACAGTGGGTGGAGGAGGAGCAAAGACAAGACACACATCCAAGATCTAGGCACCCTGTTTTAGACACATCTAAAAGGGTCACTTACCATCCTCTCCAGTCCTCCCAGATCAGTACTTGTGTGAAGACATGTGTCTGTGTAGTTTGGGGGCTGCCATGATTTTTGCCACTGGTAAAATGCACAGACTTGAATTCTGAACAGCTTGGAGCCTTCACTGTGTTCTGGGTAAGGGGCCACACTAGGTTGAGTGGTCATGAACAACAGCCAAGAAGTTCTCGTCAACTAGATCCGAGGAAGTGTGGCCTTGGGTGTGTCAAGCTTTTGAGCTTTGGCATTATTTATTTTGTATGCTGACTTAGGAAGTCAGGAATTTCCTTTTTTTCTATAATTTCTATTTTATTCTCCATTGACATGTATGTGTGCCATATTTGTGGATATCTATAGAGTCTGGGAAGAGAGGGTTAGATCTCTTGGAGACTGAATTATAGGCAGTGGTGGGAAACTTTTAGTAGGTGCTAGGAACCGAACCCATGTCTTCTGGAAGTGCAGCAAATATTCCTAACCACCGGGCCTTCTCTCCAGCACTACAAAAGACAAGAATGTTAACCTCTCTTTGTAGGTACAGGAATATAGGCTCAGCATTATGTAGTCTACTCAAAACCAAGACCTCATAAGGTGGAGGCTCCAGGTCACGCTGCCATCAGCCAGTCTGTGCTCTTCCTCTTGACAATGCCCAGTGAAAGTCTAGTCTGGGAAGAAACAGAAATGTGATTCATAAAGGCATGATGGTGACCAGTGAAGACACAGGTCTGGATTTTGATTCTCTGGGTCTTGACCAACTACTCATGCTTGTCCACTTCCCATGACTACCCTCTCTGTCCCCACTGTCTGACAGAGCTTTGAGTCTTCTGTAGGAAGGGAATACTGTGAACTAGGGGAGGGAGTGTGTCTTTTTGCTATTTCCTTGTGGCTGAGTGGTCTCTCTCTGTTTAAAACAAGAGAATCAAAGACAACACAATCCTGGTCAGTTTCCCTAGAGCCTTGTTGACTTATGTTTCAAGATGATAAAGGAGCCTGATTCCAATCCAGAGACATGGATAACACCCCCATTACATACACGCTGTCCAGGGCAGCTTAGTTTGGGTCAACTTGACATAAACTAGTGTCACCTAGGAAAAAGGAACCTCAGTGGAGGAATTCCCTTCAGATGGGCCTGTGAGCATGACAGGGGTGGGATGGAGGAGGGGTGTGAGGGATGATTGATGTGGATGGGCCCAGCCCACTGTGGGCAGTACCATCCCTGCTCAGGTGGTTCTCGTTGATATAAGGGAGCAGCTGTCCTTGCAGTGGAGAGCAAGCCAGGAAGCAGTGTTCTTTTGCCATTTCTGCTTCAGTTCCTGCCTTCAGGTTCCTGCCTGCCTCAGCTTTCTGGCTTGGGTTCCCTTGAGGACAAACTGTGACCTGTAAGCCAAACAAGCCTTTTCCTCTCCAAATAGATCTTGGTCATTGTAGTTATCACGGCAACAGGTTGCAAACTAGGATGCCTGGAAAGTGTGCCATTTGGCGGTACATTGGATTAGCTCTTGGCAATGTGAAGGCAAAATCGTGCAATAGTTTAACTAATTCTGAAGAATTAAAAACAAGAAACATAATTTCAAGCTGCTTATTCCAACCATTCAAATCCACATGAAGAAGTACCCAATGCCTGTCCAGCTTCTCTACTGTATGAGAATCCCCCCCCCCAAATTTACAAGGTAAATCATTGCAAATTTGCAATGTGGTTAAACAGTCCAGTCAGTTTCTGGAGCCACCAGGATGTCAGGAACACACGATATATCTTAATAAATCTGATTTTTAACCCAAGACAGAGAAATCCAGTAATAAGAGAAGGTGGGAAAACAAAAACACATTAGATAGGAAATATTATCCATGTGGCTGCCCAACCATGTCTTAAGAAGATAAATGTTATGTATGGGTACAGAGTCTAAGTGAAATGACAGAATGTGGCCACTTACATAGGGATGACCTCAGTGGAGGCAGAGGGTAGAATTTAATGTCTGTGTGAGGTGGGTGAGGGCAACACAGTTCTTGTTGTCTCCTCCAGGACTGTCCTCCAGTCCTGTTGACTCCGGGGAAATGGGGGAGGGGGTGTCTTAGTAAGTCCTAAGAGGAGGTTGAGTGACCAGGAACTTGAGACTCAGGTCCATCCACCTGCTCATGAACCTTGTTACTGATATTCAAAGGCAGTCTTATCTGTGGAGGAGCTGCTCCTTTTCTAGTGTTCTTCATCCTACACATCCTCAACTGGTGACTGCTGTTTGTTGGAAACTCCACAGTGGGAACTGTATGATGTGCTTGTGACAAGCCCACTTGTTCCACCCTCCAGAACAGGTGACTCTTGAGGTGTATCTGTTCCATGTAGTGCCTTCCAAGCAGCAGGGCAAAGCTAGAGATAGGTTTTCCTTTTTGAGTATCGGTACTCCCAAAGGGTACCACTAGACAGACCAATGGAAAATGCAGACAGCAGAAGGCACTTACATCACTAGTCACATGGTGCCTTTGTCTCAAAAGAGCCTCCTGCACATACAACTGGCCTGAGTGGACACTGTCATATAAGACATTGTGTGTGATGGATCAAGACCCTAGCATCTTCCACCTTCCAGCTTCCTTTTACTGAGCAGCTGGCCACTTTCTTTCTTTTTTTCTTCCTTCCTTCCTTCCTTCCTTCCTTCCTTCCTTCCTTCCTTTCTTTCTGGATATTTACCTTACTTACATTTCAAATGTTTTCCCCTTTCTAGGTCTCTTCTTTGGAAACTCCCAATCTCACCCCCTCCCCTGCCTCAATGAGGGTGCTCCCCCATCCACCCATCCACTCCCGTCTTCCCTCTCTAGCATTTCCCTACACTGGGACATCTAACACCCTCAGGCCCAAAGGCCTCTCCTCCCACTGATGGCCAACAAGGCCCTCCTCTGCCACATATGTGGCCAGCACTGTGGGTCCTTCCATGTGTTATTCTTTGGTTGGTGGTCCTGTCTCTGGGAGCTCCGTTGGGTCCGGCCAGTTGACACTGTTGCTCCTTCCGTGGGGCTACAAACCCCCTCAGCTCCTTCAGTCTATTCTCCAACTCCTCCATCTGGGACCCCATGCTCAGTCCAATGGTTGGCTGCGAGCATCCAAGCATCCACCTCTGTCTTTGTCAGGCTGTGCCTGAGCCTCTTGAGAGACAGCTTATCATGCTTCTATCAGAAAGCATTTCCCAGCATTCACAAGAATGTCCAGGTTTGGTAACTGTTTATGGGATGTATTCCTAGGTGGGGCAGTCCAGTTTCTTTTGACAGACACCTGTGATCTTCTTTAGCTCTTGGTGAGCAACCTGCACCCAGGGAGACTCAGCCTCTGCATTCCTCAGACTGTAACAAGATACAGTGGCCAAGTCTCTGGGGATGGAAAAGGCTTTGTTCCTGTGAACTTCTGCCTGCTTCCTCATTCCTTCTTGAGAATCCTTCTCTGACCTGAGCTTCTCCATATCTTGGTTCAAGAGTTTAGACTCATAGCAAACTTCTGCTGTATCTCCCCTCTTTAGAGGATTCCCATTGTTATGGATAGGCTGATTTGTACGTATATATATACAAATATATATATATATTTAACTTACCTGTAGTATCATTTTGTCTTGAAATCCATTTTTGTCACCTATCAGCAATATTTTCTTTGACAGAGGAAGTCTTTTCTGGCCGCCATTTCCTGACCCACCATATGGAGTTACAGCATGGATCCTTATAGGTAGGCAATGGTGGCCAATTCTGGTCAGACACAGACTAGCCTAAGGCATTACACCCAGAGGCATTTAGTGATTTCTAGAATGTTCTTTCTTGGTTCAAACATTGATAGGGGTGGGGATGGTTCTGCTGTCTACTAAGCAGAGACCAGGAAGGCTACTAAGCATCCTCTAGGTACAGAAGAGCTCCCTGTGACTAGAACATTATAACAGTGGTTCTCAACCTTCCCAATGCTGTGACCCTTTCATACAGTTCCTCACGACGTGGCGAACCCCAACCTTAAAATAATTTCCATTGCTACTCCCTAACTGTACTTTTGCTATTGTTGTGAATCATAGTGTAAATACCTATGTTTTCTGATGGTCTTAGGTAATCTTTGTGAAATGGTCCTACACCCTCAAAGAGGTCACAGATGGCAGGCTGAGAACCACTATTCCATACCCAAAGGAGTGGAGAGATGGCTTATGTGGTACCATTTTTGCTTCACAAGCATGAGGACTCATGCCTGGAATACATATAAAAAAGTAAGGGTGTGGTATCATACACATGTCATCCTTGTGCCTTGTGCTGGGGAGGCAGAGGGAGACAGGAGAGTCCCTGGAGCTTGTGAGCCAACCTCATAGTCTACTTGGTTACTTCCAGGCCAGTGAGAGACCCTGTTTTAAAATACAAAGTAGATGGCACCTGAGGAATGGCAAATAGGTTTGTACCTCTACATACACACAAGGTGTACACTCATACCTGCAGCCATATGCATAGTGTATATATGTGTGTGTGTGTATGCATATACATATGCACATGTGCAGATACACACATGAAAATGATCTAAACCCAAACCCCTGTTATTACCCAAGAAGAAGAAACCCAGTGTCAATGGATTCTTTTGGTGAAAGCTTAAAAAAATTTTCCCAATAAAGAAACTCCACTCGGAACAGCCCAGAGGTAATGTTTTTCTCATCTGATCACTATGGCCTACGTTCTTTTTCACAGAATACACATCGAACATAATTACATATTTTCAATATTATAAGTATGTGTTTAAATAGAATGCATATTTAATAATATATGCTTTCTATATTATAAATATGTATTTTGCATAAACATATACACTTACAAAATGATTACACACCCAACAAAGGAGAGTAAGGGGGGATGGGTGGGTGAGTAGAGAGGATGAAGCCCTGGGGGAAACTGGAGGGGATCCTGTAGGCAACAAGTGGGCTGAGGGACAGGGGACCTTCCTGTCTGGTCACCTACAAGAAGATGCTTGGCTGTGCTGGGCGGTATCTCGGAGCATTTTCTCTGTGCCTGCTTTGCTGTCTGCAGCCACCAGCATATTCCTCTAGGGCTTAGCTCTGAGACTGTCTGTGCTTCAGTGAACTCCAAGGCCTTGAAAGCCCACGGCCCAACAATTCCACATGTTGGACCCCATCTGATGTCAGGCTGAGCTTTGTGCAATAGACAGGAAAGATTCACACTGAAAAGGACAGGGCGGACAGCAGCAGTAAGCCTTGACTGTTCCCCAAGACTCCATTCCTATCCTTGTTTCTCTTCTGCCCCTGAGTCACTGTGAGACAGTAGAGATACATCTAGAGTTAGGATGGGGTTAAAAACCTATAGAGTGGCATACTGGCTGGTTTTGTGTCAACTTGACACAAACTGGAGTTATCACAGAGAAAGGAGTTTCAGTAGAGAAAATGCCTCCATGAGATCGAGCTGTAAGGCATTTTCTCAATTAGTGATCAAGGGTGGAGGGCCCCTTGTGGGTGATACCATCTGTGGGCTGGTAGTCTCTGGGCTCTATAAGAAAGCCGGCTGAGCAAGCCAGGGGAAGCAAGGCAGTAAGGAGCATCCCTCCATGGCCTCTGCAATCAGCTACTACTTCCTGACCTGCTTGGGTTCCAGTCCTGACTTCCTTTCATGATGAACGAATGGCAGTGTGGAAGTGTAAGCTGAATAAACCCTTTCCTCTCCAACTTGCTTCTTGGTCATGATGTTTGTGCAAAAATAGAAACCCTGACTAAGACAAGTGGGGACAGGCATTGATCAGTTCTGATCTTCAGCACACCCTAGCTTAGCAGTGAAGTGCCTTGTGAAAGTGGAGCTGATTCCAAGGCTGCCGGAACTGTGCTCACTGCTGCTGCCGTCACTGCTGCTGCTGCTGCACACTGGGAAGATGGTACAGCAGTGTGCTAGCCTGGCAAAGAACTCAACTCCAAACCGTAAGTGTGCTTTCTACAGACCCCATATATCATCTACACCACTGGGAAGCTAGATAATACACAAGCATGGCAAGTTGTGACCACTGAAGCCTCCTTCCACCAGCATGTCTGGCTGCTATCTCCTTTTCCTCCTCCTCCTTCTCTTGTTCCTCCTCCTCTCCCTCCTCCTCCTCTTCCTCCTCTTCTTCCTTCTCTTCTTTCTCTCTCCCTCCTCCTCTTCCTCCTCTTTCTCTTCCTCCTTCTCTTTCTCTCTTCTTCCTCCTCTTCCTCCCCCTCTTCCTCCTCTTCCTCCTCTTCCTCTTTCTCTTTCTCCTCCTCTTCCTCCTCTTTTTCTTCTTCCTCCTCTTTCTCTTTCTCCTCTTCCTCTTCATTTTCTTCTTC
>JADRCH010000100.1:1711377-1784793 GCA_019843965.1 Rhynchomys soricoides | reverse complement strand
CTTTCTCCTTGACTCCTCCTCCTCCTCTTCCTCCTCCTCTCCTTCCTGCTTCCTCCTGTCTCCTCTCTCTTCCTCTTCCAATTTTCTCCTATTTCCTTTCCCCTTTTATGTCTTATATTCTAATTTAGGGGGTGGGGGAGAGTTTCAATACTTAGTGCTAGCTGACCTTGAGCTTATTAGGTGGTTCAAACTGATCTCAGATGGGTAATCCTCCTGCCTCATTCCTGAGTGTAAGGTTACATGCTCTACTGCTGATGTAGATAAACTGCTCTAGTCTGAAGGGAGCATGCAATTTTGTCTGAGTTTCAGGGCTAATTTGACAGTCTTATTTCTCTTACTTTGGACTAGAGCACAAAATTTTAAATCAATTACTCATAAACATTTATGATGTGATTAATTTAATTTTCCTTAAACAAAGGAGGTATATTAAAAGAACCAGCCTGTTTCTTCCCACACTGCAGTGACAAGATTAAAAATTAAATTTGTACATACTTCATTTCTACATAATAAAGCCTTTTTGCAAAAAGAAAAAACAGTAACGCAGCTCATCTAATTAAACCAAAGAAAATCGCCTGCAGGAATGTTAGAGAATCACAGTTACACCCATTACCAGAGCCAGTCCTGCAGTTCCTCAGCCCTGCAGTTCCTCAGCCCTGCAGTTCCTCAGCCCTGCAGTTCCTCAGCCCTGCAGTTCCTCAGCCCTGCAGTTCCTCAACCCTGCAGTTCCTCAGCCCTGCAGTTCCTCAGCCCAGCAGTTCCTCAACCCTGCAGTTCCTCAGCCCTGCAGTTCCTCAACCCTGCAGTTCCTCAGCCTTGTAGTTCCTCAGCCCAGCAGTTCCTCAACCCTGCAGTTCCTCAGCCTTGCAGTTCCTCAGCCCTGCTCCTGGCTGAAAGGCCCAGTCAGCTTCCAGTGGGTGTGAACTGTGCAGGTGACTTCAGGAAAGGCTGGGCCTTTCCCTGCATCAGTCCATAAGGACAGGAAAAAATGATCCAAAGATCTTTCTATTTATTAAGGATTATTTTTTAAAGAAAGGAGAGCTGAAGACAGGGTTTAAGAGCACTGGCTGCTCTTGAAAAGGACCTAGTTTCTGTTCCCAGCACCCACATGGCAGCTCACAACCATCTATAACACCAGTTCTAGGGGACCTGAAGTCCTTTTCTGACCTCTGAGGGACTGCATACACATCATAGGCACACATAAGCAAAACACTCATACCCATAAAATCAAAATAAGTATTTTTTTAAAAAAAAAATAAAAAGAATGAAAAGCAGAAGATCTAATTTTGTTAAGAACTATCCAAATAAAGTAGGAAGGACCTTGTAGTAAGTAAATATGCCCATCTATTTCATAAATATTAAAATCATTGGTGTACACATTCCTTGAGTAAGTTCTTCAAGTGGGTGGTTTCTTGGAGCCTGTTTGTAGGACCCCATGATCCTCTATGACACTGTTCACACAGACCTGCTGTGGTCTCAGCTTTCTCTGGAGTGATGGCATCCAGATACATATAGAGGGATCTTCCAGCTCCACTGAGCACAATCTAGGATTAAGTAAGAACTTCCTTGAGCTTCCCCTGTGGGAACAAAGGGCATCTCAATGCAGGCCCCACCTTCCCACAGACTATGTTGTCTTCCAAGCTCCTAATTTGGCTCTTTAGGGCACTCTGAGAGGATAATACTTTTTCTTGGAAATGGGTCCCCAGAACAGGGAAAGGCTTACAAAAGCGTTGGCCACCTTCTTAGTCTGATGAATCATCCCTGTCGCCTAGGTCAAAACAACACTGCATGACCAATGTCCAGCAAATGTTCTCTGAGTAGAAGACTCCCTAATGACTTTTTAAAGAGTGTCACGGACCCTGCCTAGTCAGGTAGGATCTGGATATCTGGATTCTCCTACCAAGTAAGAATCTGACCTAGGACGCTGGTTTCATTCCATGTTGATAATTCACAGTCTGACACCAGAGCTTCCCAGCTTGCTGTGTGAGCACCCCGATATGTTCTCATCTGATCCTAGTGACATCCTTGGGGAATGTTCAGAAAGTCCAAAGCTATTTATCTGAAATCCTGAAATCCAGAAGGTCCTGAAAACCGGATGTTCATCCATACATCTGGTAAAAACTCCTGGGGCAGCAGAATTGGAGCTGAGTAAATGATGTGCTGTTTATAATCTCCCTTCACCCCTTAGACTGGGAGCAAGCATGAGTGTGGATGTGGGGATATTAATGAGTTTCATTTGGGGGTGTTCATGGCAGCACACTATATAGTAATGTGCATATTTTGCCTGTATTAGTTATAGATAGCCAGGGTAACAGTCCCCTCCCCTCCTCCGTGCATAATGGCGTAAATCTACATACACTGAGTGTCCTGTCTTGCAGTTTCTATACTTAGATAATCTGATCCTGATCCAGATGAGTCCTCTGCCTAGGGGTCTCTTAAGAGTCTGGAGTCAAGCATTGGGTGTGGGCCCTGTATGGCCCTAGGTTGCCATGCAGTTGCAAGCAGAAACCCAGGACAACACTGTCCAATATTCCTGGAGCAGTTGTCAGGATTCACCTCCCTGTCTATTGATCTAGTGGTCTCTATGGCTTACTTGATGGCCAGAGACTGACCTGAATTTCTTCTAGATGGTTCTATCTATCACAACAAATATGGATGAAGGAGCAAAGAGAAACATCAACGAAATGGTAGCCACAGTCTTCTTAACCCAGTCATGTGGGTTAAGAGCTTTCTCTTATTCCTTATTGGATGAGAGCTAGTAGATATTGCTCATATTCAGAGTGAGAGGTTTCAAAAGGCACCAACAACAGGAGAAGGCTTTAGGGTCATGCTAGAAGCTGTCAGCTATATGATAATTTCAAATCTTGGCCCTCTCAAGCTCTAATAGACAGATGTTATTACCCTTGATGCACAAGGAAGTGGGGATGAGTCCTGTGCTATCAATATTTTCATCTTCTGAGTCTCAAGATCATAATCACTTGGCCTCAATACCTCCTATCTGTTCATTCTCCTCTCAAGATGACCTCCCTCTAGCTCCATCTTCTGAGTGGTCAGTAGTAACCTAGGAGAAGAGTCCTCTCTGAACCCTCATAAGCTATGTGACCCTGGACCAGTCACACAGCCTTCTCATGACACAGAAGATGATGCTACCTTCAAGAGTATGTGGCCTTTTCATGTCAGGATACCACCTGACCTCTCAGAACCTGCAGCCTACACACAGACTGACTCAGCAGGCTTGAGTTAGATCAAAATCCAGGCCAAAAAGAAAACAGACTGCCATTGGGGTCTCTATGCTTTCCTAGAATTCCCAGGAAATCTTCCCTAAGCCAGGAAGAGAGGTCAAGCCATTCTCAGGCAGTACAGGACTGTGGTTAGGAGTCCAGTGAGAGCCTCATAAGCACAGAAGACTGTTTTGAGCTAAAAGGTTTGTATGCCACACAAGAGTCCTGATATATGCCAAAGAAGATTGGCAGGTGGCAAAGCTCTGGAAATTACATAGGCCAATGTTACTATGGGTAGAGGCTGGTGGGCTCTAAGACATGCGAACACAATATTTATAAGTGGATAAAAGGAATAGGTTGCTTCCTTTGATACAGTCTCACAGAGATGCTGGTATGTGAGGCAGATGAGGAGGTGGTGGGTGTTACACTCACCACCATCCAGGGTTGGGCAGGTGGCAAGGATGAGGGCAGGAGAGTGAGAGACTAGACAACGGCAAGTTTCTCCCATGATACCTTGAAGAACCTTGATGACCTTGCTTATCCTGGTAGACTATAATGGATGGAAGAACTGAAGAAGTAACAGACCTAAGAGTAGAGTGGGTGACATTCATCTGACTGGGATCTAAAGGCCTGGCTGAGATTCACCAGCAAGGGCCCAAGATCCACCCTGGAGCTGCAATTATTGCTGCTTCTGAGAATAAAGGACTTCGTGATTCAGATTATGTCCCCCGCATCACCACCTGGCCTCAATTTCCATACTTATCCGCCGAGAGGAAGAAGTGAGAATCTCTGAGGACCATTTCAATTCTGCAGAGACTGAGCTGCTGGGGCTCATTTTCATAAAAGACTCCAACATTGGAGTTCATTCTGGTTGCCAATTAGGTGTTGTGTCACACATGCATATGAGGTCACCTTGCTGACCCAGACAAGGGGACATGGGGGGACGCGTCAGCTCAGCCTGTGATAAAGGTCCACCACTTAATTGCCAGGATCCTCGTTCTCTTGGGTCTCGTTCTTCTTTATGCATAGAAACCTTTCATTTCCCCTCTGTCCTTGCTTCAAAACTGCTTGTTCTTCTGGGACTCTCTCTCTCTCTGTCTCTCTCTCTGTCTCTCTCTCTCTCTCTCTCTCTCTGTCTCTGTCTCCCTCTTTCATCCTCCTTCCCTCCTTCCTTCCTCCCTCTCTCCATCAAACGCTGAGCTCTAAACACAGTGCCTTCCATGTAAATCTTCCTCATCCCTCCCTTTCTCACAAAAGAGCCTTCTGTTGTTTTTAGGCTGTATCTGAGCTGTTCACACAAACTGAAAACATGAATTATCCCTGATTGATGGCCCACACCAAATCTGTGTATGATTCATTAGTCCTGTGTGGAAATATATACCCTGAACCTGAGTTCTTGGCATCATACTGAATATTTTCACTGTTGTCTCTTGCACTGTTGCTGCTGTGGCCCATCTGTCACCTAGTCTCTCCCCTGGTCTTTTTCTACTGGACCCTGATGCCAAGGCCACAGCCCAGACTAAGTCAGATAAGACATTTGCATAGTCCCTTGCCTAAATTCTATGTTAAAATGACCAACATGAAGCAGGCTCAGGGAAATCAGTTTTGTTTGGTTCACAGTTCAAACGAATACAGTCATCATGGCAGGGGAAGCTAGTCTAAGCTAGATGCAGCTGGCCATATTGTATTCATGGTCAGGAAGTAGAGGGAAAGATGAATGCCCACGGCCAGCTCACTTTCTTCTTGGTTAGTGTCCTTCCTTGAGCCACAGTCAGTGATTGTCCAGGTTCTATAGGTTGCAAAACTGAACTTGTGTCTGCCTCTCTACCGGCCTGGTCCATTGGCTACCATTAACTCTCACTTCTTCTATTCAGCTTGAGACCCCACTCCATGTGATGCCCCTGCCCACATACACCATAGGTTTTCCCATCCCAGCTAACACTCCTGGAAATTCTCTCTCAGGCTTGCTCAGAAGTCTGTCTCCTGTGTGATTTTAGGTCCAGCCACATTGGTAATCAATAGTAAGCTACCACAGCAGTCATAGCAATGTGCAATTCAGATGACCTGTTGCAAGGGGGACAGTTGAGTGATTTTTCTAGTGGTCCAAGTGTTGGATCCACCTCTGTTTACATTTAAGTGATGCTACTCTGAGAAGTTAATGGTAGCCAATGGATCAGGGGCAGACACAAGCTCATTTTTGCAACCTATAGAACCTGGACAATCACTGACTGTGGCTCATGGAAGGACACTAACCAAGCAGAACCAATCTTAGAATTCAGACCAAGTCCAAGGCTTCTCTGCTAAGCATACCTTCCTGCACCCTCTCTCTGGAAGGTCATTTTTTCATGGAGATCAGATAGCTTTTTCTACTGATCCCTGCACTGGTTCATTCCCAGGCTTGCATGGGAATAAACATCAGGCAAGATCAATTCAGAGATATCCATTCTCAGACATGGCATGGTCAAACTACTAAAAGAAATTTCTCCATCTGAACCATGGATTCTGGAAGAAAGTGAATGACGCTGTGAGGTACTGACAGAAAATCTTGAATTCTTCATGGTGAGAATGTCATTATGAGTAAAGAGGAAAGGAATACTTTTTATATGAAAGACTTCAAGAGTTTGCCATGAGCTGGCTTTGAGAAAGAAAGGCTAAGAAAAGGGTTTCTTCACTTCAATGGGAAAGGACCCTTCTCGAAAGCCAGAAGCTTTATAGGTCAATCCATGTGAGAAAAAAATAAGCATCAAAATGCAGAAATTGTTGGAAATATGCTACCACTAAGATCTTAAAATACATGTGGAAATTGATGACAAGCACAGCTACGTTGGTTGGTAGGGATGCCACTGTGGTTTTAGGTAGACTACATGTGTGGAATCAAAAGAAAGGATGGGAAAGGAAGATGTCAGAGCATATGCACTGCAGAGGACTCTGTGATGGAGCATGAGGTAGTGTATGCCTACAGTGATCTACTGGGAAAGCACTGGAAAACTGGAAAACAAGTACAATCAAAATCTCAATAGATGAATGGAAATCGCCTAAATGCCAAGAAATAAAGTGTGTTGGGTTGGGGGAAATAAAAAGCTAACCAACAATAAATAATACATGTTTTCCTTCTGATTATATTAAATGTAAGTAACTTAGATTGTTAATAGACAAAGATCGTTGGAATGTGGGAAGAGCTATTACCCAGCTTGTGAAAGCCCTGAGTTTGGAAAAACAAATCTCATCAGACAAATAATAAAGAAATCTAAAACCCAACTAACTATAGGCTGTCTAATTACTCATTTATTATGTGGGAATACAACATGGTATATACATGTAATTATAAAGATAGATAAAAGTAGAAACATGACAATGAAACCCGCTGAAAACAAATACATGGTGATTGTATCAATAGCAAACAAACAGAAGAAGGAGCAAGAAAAATCGCCAGCTACAAAGAAAGTCATTCTCAAGAAGGGGTCAATTTGCCATAATTTAACAAATTCTCAATATACATGTAACTAACAACACAACTCGACTCCAACGTATGTAAAAAAAAAATTCCATTATATACATGTATAAAAATGTTGCTCTAAATCTCATTACTATGTACCAAGACTATGCATCAATAAAAAAATTTAACTGAAAATTGAAAAGCAATAGAGAATATATTAAAAGCTGTAATGGGATTCTTTTGTGTCCATGATCAGGGCAAAGGGAGAACACATACATTTCCTATTTCAGGAGTAAAAAGAAGAAGCTTTGTAGCAGATCTCATGGGTGTTCATGCAATCATTGTGATTACTATGAACAATTCTGCACACGCAGGGGTTTGTCAGCAGAGATGAAATGGATTAACCCATTTAGCCACAAACCACAAGCAATCACCCAAAAGGAAATGAACAGCCTGGATAGTTCTGTATCAATTAAAGTAGAAACTTAAAAAACAATATCCAGCAATACAGGATTGCACTGGCCAATTCTACAGAATACTTTAGTAAATGAAAAACTCTCTGCAGTTCCTTCCAGGCTCCTTTCATGATGACAGAATTATCCTTATATCAAACTAGGGGAAGGAATCTTAAAAGCAAAATTTAAGAATACAGAGGCAAAATCCTCAATAAAATTCTATGGTCAATCGAATTCGATCAATGATCTGTGGGTGTGTCAAGCCTAAGCCCCTGCTTTCAGTTCCTAGAACACCACACACATGCACGCACACACCCACACATGCACACACAAACTCACACCCCACACCTGTAGCTCGAACAAATAAGATTCAGAGATACTCACAAATAGTAATGCTTTATATTTAAAGCTACCAATTAACAACAGTAAAGAAGAAAACATATACAGAACTAACATTTATATAGAAAATATAGAAATACTTCTAATCTCTCATGCCAAGGTGCTGGAAGAATCAGGAATAACATGGAACTTCCTTAGTAAGACAAATAAGAAGCTGCATAGACACTTTAGGTCAATGCCACATATGATTTAGTTCTATTCCAGTAAATGAGAAACAAAGCAGTGAGATTGGTACAGTGCTTTGCATCAGCAGCAAGCCGGGACTGTGGCCAATGTAATAGAGCAGGAAAAAGCAATAAAGAGAATATAACATGGAAATGTAATGTGTTGTTGCTGCTGTTTCTGCTGCCTTGTTTTGTTTTTGTTTTTGCAGAAAATCCAAAAGCATCTACAAATGGTTTCTAGCCTTATTATCAACTGCATAAAATAAATAACTTAGAAAATCAAGCCTATTCCATAAATGCTTGTGGAAGCGTTGACTGAGCTACATATGAAAAGTGAGTTGCAAGTAAGCCTCTTCCATCTACAAAAGTTAACTAGACCAAGTTCAAAGTACTAAATCATAAAATCATCACAATAATCCACAGGAGAAATTTTGTGATGTTAGATATGATCACAGAATTGGGAGTTAAAATCTGTTAAACTAAATTTTAACAAAATAAAAGTTACCTATGAATGATACTGTTAAGAGAATGAGAAGATTAGTCATGGTAGCAAAAACCCAACTCTCTCACTGGACAATACATACATGACGTCAACCTAAATTCTCCTCATGGAATACTATGGACTCTCAAAATATTGACTGTTACTACAAGTTGGTGTGGACTCATCTGGATGCGTGTCCAAGATCTGTAGCAAAAACTGATTGGTGCAGGAAGATGATAGATCAGCTTTGTCTTTCGATAGAGAAATACTACACTTCTGGAAAAAATATGCAGAATTGAACACTTGCTGTGGCCTCTGGTGCATCGTGTGCAATGGCCGGTTGGCAGATGCAGGATGAATGGAGGTTGTGTCAGGCTGCAGAAGGAAGTAATCCTCAGATGCAGGACATTTGAGTGTAGGCTGGTACACATCAAGCCATGGAGCGATGAGGAGAAGACACCATCTTCTAAGGAGTAGGATTGAGGAGGGAGAAGGCTGGGGCATGGGGCTGGGGCATGGAGGCTGAATTAGGAGGATGAGCTGCCCAGCCAGCAGGTATAAGAGTACCTATGGGATTGTAGGCCTGAGAATGAAAATCATCAAGGCAGAAAGGATGGAGAGAAAAGACAAGGGTGTAGAGATCATACTCAGGGCCCTGTGAGTAACTAGCAGGTAGCCATGGCCAAGAAGACTCACAAAGAATCAAAATCGTCCTTCCTAGATAGGACCATCCTGAGGAGGATTTCCTGAAACACTAGCTCATCTCTTCTGAAACCGGCTCACCCAGCCGCCAGACTGCACTGCAGGTGTGATGTGCTGTCCTGTCAGAGGGGGAGCTGAATTATTCAGAGTGATGTCCTCCATCAATATTTAATGACATGAAAAACTGTTCATGAGACAATGTTAAGTTTTTTAAAAAAGGGCAGACTGCAAAATGGAGTGAATACAGAGAAAAGAATCAGAAAGATGCCCTTTAACATACAAACAGAATTTATCCCCATAGGGGGGATTCATTGTATGTCCTTGGATTTGTGTTTATGGGTCAACATTTCTAAAATAAAATAAATGCATGCTTGTCCAAGTAAAGATTGATGATTATTATATTTTTAGTAAAAAAATCTCCCTTAATGCTAGCACAACCAGGGGGAATACACTTTAATGATATTTAATCTATCAATTTTCTTTCCTGTAGAACAGGGAAAGCCTTGACTTTCCAAAGACAGCTGTTCTTGGACTCAAGATGTCAAAATGACGGTCTCTAAGTCTACTCTGGAGTCCTTTTGTCACTGGGTGGCACAGAAACCACAACAGGCCAAGCTGCTGGCTTCTCACAGCAATCAGGCCATTGTCACCAGACTATGATAAATAGTGACCATATCTGTTGTCATATTCAGCTGCAAAATAGTGGAAAATTTAAAACCAAATGTGCTCGGAATAGCAGTAACAAAAAAAATCATGGATTATTCTCTACCTTCCAAAGCACATTGGTATCACATTCTGACACAAAATGGGATCTCTGGTTAATGTCTCTGCATGGCATACCTAACCCGTCAGAAACCAAGTGTGTAGGTTACATTAATGCAGAATCATTTCCCTTGGGTCACCTTCATGCCTAACAGGGCCATTCAGAAACGTGAGAGGAGGCAGGCATTGTTGTATGTGTGACAATGGACATAAAGATAGCCACTGATTTTGTTGTCATTATGGACAAAATTTGAAGCTTTAAGAAAAAGAACTTTTGAAAGCTTGCTTCTTCTACCATGACCTTGTTTGCTTCCAGTGCAGACAGATGAGATGCTTGGTGATTTGCTTTTAATTATATAATTATATATGTAATGAAATGCGTCCGCATTTGGAAGTTACACATAACTCAATTAACTAATATGTTCCAACCCACCACCCAGCACATGATGTTATAAAACGGTATATGGGTTAGATATCTATTCAAACTGCTGGTAGATCAGCAATAAAGACCCACGAAGGGAAATTTTCAGGTCAGGAGAACAGAATCTCTGACCTGGGTGGAGACATAACATTCATGTTGGGAGAGTGGATTGATCACCTGATCAAGGGAGCATTCCTTAGGAAGTAGGGCCCACTCTTTAGACATGCTAAGAGTCTAAGCAGAATAATTATTTCCTTAATGAGATTGTACTTTCTTTCCCAGAATTCCCACCCTCTGGTGTAGTCCCTAACAAGCTGAGTTGCCTGCACACCTGGCTGAGGTTGGGCTGTAAGTATCTACCATTCCTTCTTGATTCAGAAAGGTGCAGCTTTTCCATTTTTGTTTCTGTTTGTTTTCCTCTGATGCTGGCCAGAGCCCAAGCATGTTCTTCTGATGCTTTGGGCTTCCTTCCTCTATCTCTCCCAGCTCACTCCCTTCACGTGGCTTGACTGTCACATAGGTAACTAAAACTCAGACTGCATGGCTAACTTCCTTTTCTCCCCAACCTGGTTTGCCATTAGCAGTTTTCCATTTAAGTTCTAAGAAATTATCACCCAGCTTCCCTTTGTGTCGATTATTAAATTCTCTTATTGATGAGACTGTGAACCCCAAGAAAGGGATGCCAATTATCCCTTTATCATCTGGTTTTCACAGAGGAGTCCCCCAAATTCCACTAAGCAGAAGGATACAGAGGTTCAGCACACAGCAGTCAACTTTAAGAAATCAATTCTTTTCCAGTCCGGGGGGGGCTTTAGAAAAGAAAAATATTACAAATTGTCTGAAAAGGCTCAGGATCTCTTCCTCTCTTCACAGACCATATTCCCACAGCTTGCATCCAAAAAGCCAGAATGTTCTAGTTAGTCAAATATTAAAGAGACTTGTAAAACAAGGGGCCATGTCACATCTCATTACTTTCTTAATTTAAAAACAATGTAAATTTAAAAATTCAATGGCTGTTTTGACTGATGTAGTGTTCATACTTATAATCCCAGAATTTGGAAGGCTAAAGCAGGAGATCAAGAATTCTGGGCCAGCCTCAGCTACATATCAAGTTCAAGTTTTGAGATGGTATGTGAAACCATCTCAAAAACAAAACAAAACAAACAAAACAAAACAAGAAACAAAATTGCTTTCTATTAATACATACTTTTATTAGCATAATGCAATGGGAGTTTGATGTTTAATTTTAAATTTTAAAGGCTCATGCCTTTAATCCAGCACTTGGGAGGCAGAGGCAGATGGATTTCTAAGTTCGAGGCCAGCCAGAGTGAGTTCCAGGAAAGCCAGGGCTACACAGAGAAACCCTGTCTCGAAAAACAAACAAAAAAAATTAACAATGAATAAAAATGTCAAGTTTTCAGTTTTAATCTGTCTTAAATATTTTTAAATCAACATGTTATTTAATATGGCAGTAGATGTTCCCATAAGCAAATGTTCTCTCCATAATCTTTGGGTATGAAGGGATCTGAGAGCCAGTACTTAGGGGGTCTCTACATGACAGCAGACCACCGTATGTTCCAGAAACACTATGAGAGTAGGGGTGAGCTAGCGTTGTGTACCATCCACTCTGCTGCTCAGGATTCAAGGTTGCCGTTTGTTCAACATATTCCCAGACATTTGCCTCTTTCCCTGACAGCCTCCACTGTGGCTGAGACGGACAGAGAGAGACCATGTGTCCACTTTGTCAGTCACCCAGTGTCCAGTGGGTGTGACCTGTACAAATATTCAGATCACATGGTTTGTGTTTGTTATGAATATGTAAGTTTTTAAAGTTTTTTTGCTGTTGTTGTTTTTCAGGTTGACCATCTTAGACCACCTCCATGTCTTATGATTTTACTGTGTTTCTTCTTAAAATTAGTTTACATCTTTCTAGGTATATAAAATGTATCTTTGATTGAATAATCTTTCAATGCTATGCTTCTGAGACCCTCGTGTGTCTGCTCTGATGCTGGCACACACTTTACTTGTATTTATGAACACTCACTCTCTCCTCCCCCTCTCCAGCTCATGCTATAATACGCATTCATTCCTTTGGCTTAAATGTTGGTTTTGCTCAGTCATACCCTGCACCTCGTGGTTCCTTCGCACCTGATAGTCTGACTGTGGAAGTTCTGGGAACTTCTTGTATCATGAACTTTTAGTGAATGGGCACTTAAACTATGAAAATCTCATAATTATTATGAAAATATAGTAGTCATTTTATTTTGAGGGGTACTTTTGCTGTGGTTGATAGGTTTTGCTCAGTAGTTTAAAGATACATTTTTCATCTCTGAGCTCCTTCAGATCTAATTAAAAGTTGAAGATGAACATTACAGTTATCTACCTCTGCATGGTGCAGGTTTTTTTTGGGATACTTGTAAGTCTTATTTGCTGGTTGTGTCACTTTACATATGAAAGATCCAGAATATTATCTGCTAATGATTTCCTGAGATTCATGGACCTGCAATGCATATTTCCCTACAAATGCAGAAATTTCTGGTTTCTGTGTCTTCATCTATTTTTCCACTCTACTTTCTGAGTGTGTGTAGCTAGGAGTAGATTGTGCATTTTGCACATACAAGGCCCTGGGTTTACTGCAGATACTAGAAATATTTTATTATTCAACTCCAATTTTTTCTTCTCTTCTTCTGGAATTTTAATGGCATGCATATTTATGTGACTGTGACTTTATTTAAATTGGTCCAACTTTTTCTCTCTCCTCTGAGCTTCATGTCAGATAATTTATATAGTACATATCTACTTCACATCTCTTGCTGCATTCAGGCCGCTTATGATCCTCTCTTGTACTGCCCGTTTCATAAATTATATTCTTAAGCTCAGAATTTTTCTCTGGACTTGTTCTTGCCATTTTCCCATATCTACTGAGAACATTCAAAGTTTTAACAATTAGTTTTTGAAAGAGTTGCATTTCTTTCATTCACATCTTCTCTACAAAAACCTGGATCATCAATTGGTCTACTTCTCTGGTCTGTATTTTCTCTTGATTGAAAAGGAACTACCCTTCCTTTTTTCTGGACATGTCACATGATGTCTCATTATAAACTTCGATCATCTTTACCAACTTGATTTTATGATTTATATAGATGATCTTGGTTGTGTGCTCTTCAGTGTGACACTGAGAATTTTGATTTATTTGTTTGTTTTTGTTAGTTTTTTTTTTCCTGGAGGGTGATACACTTGCTGAAGGTCATGTTGTATCTGTCTTTATGGGATCAGATTTTTTCTTCTCAATTTAGTTCCTAGACTGAACCTCATTTCTTACGACATTATATCTGTATGTTTATGAGAAGTCCAAAGCAGTTTTTACATTTTCTACATGTTTCTGATTTTCTGGTTCCCTCTTCCTGTGATGAATCTTGATAACAATCCCCTGTGGTTCTTGGTTGATTGCTTTACTGGGGCTCCTGGTTGTCATTCCCATAAATATGATAGGTACTGGTCAAAAAATCAAAAATAATGCACATACAAAACTGTCAATTTCCTGCTCTAAGATCTTAACATTCTATTCCATTTCTCATCAGCTACTAGACTAAAGTTTATACTTTGTCTTCTGCTCATGAGCCTGCTTATTTATGTTGAAATTCTCTTTTCTCTGAGCCTTCTGCAAATTGAAGTGGCCCTTCTTAGTGAGAGATGCTTGGAAATAGCCCTTACCTAATTTGATGATCACCCTGACATCTTCACATACTTTCCTATTTGTATACATATACACATACAAGGATGTAAATAAATAAGCAGAAATATATTCTATATTTCATTTTTTCAGTTATGACTTTTATTGCCACTAGCATAAGACTGACCAAAGTCATTCTGTTGCGACCAGAATCACAACTCTTGTCAAAATACTGAGCTTTTGGGGGGACTTCTGTGTGATCTGATTTCTCTAAATTTAGTCTGAATACTTTTACTTAGTTATTTCTCAGAACCTATACTCAGCCCAGGGTCAAGACACAAAAGGAATCTATGGTAAAGAAGGAGTTATATGTGGTCAGATCCAACTAGAGACCAATTGTCAAGTAAGGAACATTGCTTCAGACAGACCATCGTCTCCAAAGCTGGGCAACCGTTTATCATTATCTTATGAAAAATGAGCTATTGTTTCCTTGACTTATACCAAGAAACAGAGTTTGGATATGAGATAATTCAACCAATTCTCAAATTCTGAAGCACTTCATCTTTCTACTCTCCCATATCATCGGGTATTTCTTAGTGTCTGAGACTTTACCATACCAAATACATGCACGTGTCTATTTTCTGGTCTGGAAGGAGATGATGAAATTTGCATAAGAAACTGATATTATTGGAGGTAATAAATGCAGATTGTCATAGGCTCATGTGGAGCTCCATGTTTGAGCAGTGCTGAGGCTTCTTTAGGATTCTGTAGAAGGTATTTCTGTGGATCTCAGTAATGTCTACCATAGAGAACAAGTGTCAGCAAGTATGTGAGCCATGAGTGAGTTTCCCTCATCAAGGAAATTCCTATCAATTCTGGTGGCCATAGGAGAGTTTAATTGTCCCGGGACTTTATTCTAATGTTTTTCATTAAATATACTTATTTGTATGTGTGTGCCATGACACACATGTGTAGAAATCAGAGGATGGCTTGTAGGAGTCAATTTTCTACTTTCACCATGTGGGTTCTGAAGATCAAACTCAGGTCTTCAGGCTTAGCAGCAAGCACCTTTATCCACTGAACCAACTCACCAGCCCTTGAAATTCTTTATCTATTCTGGATATTAATTTCCTGTGTGATATTCTCTCTTAATTGTAGAGCCTAGATTTTAGTTTTTATAAATGTGTGTATGTGTGTGTGTGTGTGTGTGTACATAAAGGATACATATACACACATACATGCAGGAAATGGGTATGGTGCTGTTCATGAAGCAAGAAAAGGGATTAACTTTTTAAAGAGTGTTGTAAAATGTACATGACTGTCAGTGGAGAAAGCACTCCTGGGTGAGGCACAAATACTAAGGAAGAGGAGGACCTACAGAGGCTGAAATGGCACAGTTTACGCGCAGGATGACTTGAATTCCATCCCTAGAACACATGTCTAAAAACAAACAGCAAGAACAAAAAACCTAATGTAGAGACGCATGCTTTTGTAATCTTGGTGCTGGGAAAGACAAGATAGGCAGATGTGGGGCTCCCCATCGAGTGCCTGGTTCCTGAGAGATTATGTCTCAAAAAATGTGGATGGCTCCTGAGGAAGACACATGAGGTTGTCCTCTGGCCTCTACACCCACATGCACACACATGCACACATATGCACACACATGCACACATATGCACACACATGCACACACATGCACACACATGCACACACATGCACACACATGCTCATCTACTCCCCTACCCCCAAATGAAAGGAACGCAGATGGAAAAAAGTCTTGATGGGGGGATGTGTTCACACCCTGGGGATACCTCCCTTAAACCCTAGTTCTAAATTCGAGAAGGGATTGCCTGCTCCCTGTTTGAGCCTGTGCTCAACCCTGGCCATGCCATTCAGGTGGCTGTGATGTCATGGTAGAACCCTGCAGTCAAGATTGATCAAGAAGAGAAAAAAGAAAACATTTTCTTTTCTTTAAAAATATTTCTATTCACAAATTCTAAGTGGTTCAAATTTAGCAAGAAACCTCCAGTCTATAAATGGGGATATTTATCATTGAGTGTCTTCAGTTTGGTTCTTCTTAGGAATATCTGGGCCTCCTGTACACATGGAACACGGGTCTTCCGTTCATTTTTAAGTAGGTGTGTCTGGGAACATTTCTCCAAAAAGCAGATGGACTTTCCACCCAACAGATCAATGCTGGTGAAGACCATTGATGTGCCATGAACTGACTGAAGCCATTGTTTGTTGTCTCACAAATACAAGTGATCACTGCCAAGGAGTGATTGACTGAAAATTACTGGGTGACTGTTGATTCCAAACTTAGCCCCTTCCTTGAGCTGGGTCAGCTGGGAAAGGCAAGCCTACTTCCTCCTCCTTTCTTTCCCACCTCTCCATTTTTTATCTCCTCTCTCTGTCCCTACTGCTCAAATCATACACCTAGAATGCCCACTTTCCTGGTTAGCTTTAACTGTCAACTGGACACAGCCTCGGCTCACCGGAGAGGGGATCCTCAGCTGAGAGATTACCTAGATCAAATTGATTTGGGGGCCATGTCTTCAGGGGCTTGTGACCCTCCCTTCTCCCTGGGAGCTGCTGGCCACTAGGCCCATGAGGACAAAGGGAGCACAGGCAGGAAAGTGGGGACAGGGTTCAGACAGCCATGAATACCAATGGATTGACTGATTGATTTCTTGGATCAGCTTCAGTGAGACAACTCAACTTTATTGGGGATGAAAGAGGGCTGTATGGATTTGGAGATTGGGAAGGGAATTCCAAGGTAGATATAAGTTATTGGCTTGGGTGGAAGCCTTCAAATGCTTCATTTACATAAAGAAGAATTCTAAGAACCTGGCCTGTAGGTTTTTATCAGAGAGAGGAAGGTGAATCTGTAATCTGGCCATAGGCTGCATGACTTTCCTCAGAGATTTTTTGGAGTTACAGGCAGGAAGTGCTGATTGGTCATAACGTAATACCTAATTATCATATGGTGGGAAGGTCTGAGTGGGACTTATGAGCTGAATCATGCAGCACTTGCAGGAAGCTTTCTGCAGGGTCATCCTTTAGTAAGGTCAGGGACCTGTGCTTAGAGATGCTCTCCAGATACAGTCAGTGGAGAAGGGGAAGTCCTGCTGAGAAAGGGAGTTTTCCATTTTACACCAAGCTCACCCTATAGCAGCAGGGTTTCCCAACAGGGGTTGTCATGATTGTGAACTGATGTAGAAATCCCAGCCTACTGTGGGTAGCACCATTCCCTGGGCATGGGCATCTGGGGTGTGTAAGAAGCTAGCTAAGCAGAAGTCGGCAAGTGAGCAAGTAGCATTTCTTTATATTTTCAGCCTCAAGTTCCTGCTTGAGTTTCTGGCCTGACCTCTATCCGTGATGGGCTGTGACAAAGAAGTGCCAGGCAAATAAACTGTTTCTTCCCCTGTGTTGCTTCGGGTCAGAGTGTTTTAGCACAGCAACAGAAATTAAACCAGAATACCCACTATACATAAGCATTTCTTAACTTTGAAGTCATTCTGCAGATACTGTTTCCATGCAGTAAAATCCGGCATTGCATTCTGAAGAAGGAGCTCAGTTGATAAACTATGGAGATCTGACTTTGGATTCCAACACCCATATAAATATCTGTGTGGTGGTGTACACCTATAATCCTAGGGCCGGGTAGGCAAAGACCTAGGAATCCCTGGGATGTGCTGGCTAGCAGTGAGCTGATTCACTGAGAGAGCCTGTCTCAAAAAATACGGTGGAAATAGATTGAAGATTTTTAACCTCTGACTTCCATACACTTGTACATACAGAAGAACATGTGGTGATGAATACAGCACATATACACACACTGCACACACTTGCACACACACGTACACATAAACACATGTACACACTATACACAAACACACACACACACACACACACACACACCATGCATTAGAACACACTGGTAACGATTTTACTGTGCTGTTTAGTTGTGAAACAAGTTTGTGTTAGGTGGTAACTGGTCTGTTTACTTCCTTAGAGAAGATTCCATTTTTCTTTTAAAACGTACCAAGTAGACTTTATTAGGATGCTTGTATCTGTGTAATATAAAGAGAATCCTAAAACCTTAAAAAAAAACTTGTAATGAAAAAGGCTTATTACTAAGGAAAATTTTCATATCTCTTTAATATGATTATAACTTGGCTCAGTAATAACCAATACTCTGTAGTTTCTTATTTCTCCATAAAACGTTGAGATCATTAAGTCTGCTAGCTATAGTCATGTGCATGTATCTGTAATTAAAATTGTTTGGGACTTGTACACTACTTTATACCACTTTACTTGTAGAGTTATAACTTTTAAACTTTTTATTGATTCTTTGTGAATTTCACGACATCCTCCCTAATGCCACTGATCTCCCTGTCCCTTCATGAAGAAAGCAAAATGGATCAAAGCATAAAAATCATCTCACCATGGAAGCTGCAGTGTGTCCCACAGTATACACTTTTGTCCACACTACTTGTGAGTGTTAATAGCATTGAGACACCTCACTCAGGATGATATTTTCAAGTTCCATCCATTTGCCTGCGAGTTGCATGAAGTCACTGTTTTTAATAGCTGAGTAGTATTCCATTGTGTAAATGTACCACAGTTTCTGTATCCATTCCTCTGTGGAGGGACATCTGGGTTGTTTCCAGCTTCTGGCTATTATAAATATGGCTGCTATGAACATGGTGGAGCATGTGTCCTTATTACATGTTGGAGTATCTTCTGGGTATATGCCCAGGAGTGGTATAGCTGGATCCTCAGGTAGTACTATATCTAATTTTCTGAGGATCTGCCAAACTGATTTCCAGAGTAGTTGTACCAGCTTGCAATCCCACCAGCAATGGAGGAGTGTTCCTCTTTCTCCACATCCTTGCCAACATCTGCTGTCACCTGAGTTTTTGATCTTAGCCATTCTGACTGGTGTGAGGTGGAACCTCAGGGTTGTTTTGATTCGCATTTCCCTGATGACTAAGGATGTTGAACATTTCTTTAGGTGCTTCTCAGCCCTTCGAGTTTCCTCAGTTGAGAATTCTCTGTCTAGCTCTGTTCCCTATTTTTTAATAGAATTATTTGGTTCTCTGGAGTCTAACTTCTTGAGTTCTTTGTATATATTGGATATTAGCCCTCTATCAGATGTAGGATTGGTAAAGATCTTGTCCCAATCTGTTAGTTGCCATTTTGTCCTATTGACAGTGTTCTTCATGTGTTAGAGACTTTTCCCCACTTTCTCTTCTACTAGATTCAGTGTATCTGGTTTTATGTTGAGGTCCTTGATCCATTTGGACTTGAGCTTTGTACAGGAAAACAGGAATGGATCAATTTGCATTCTTCTACATATTGACTGACAGTTGAACCTGTACCATTTGTTGAAAATGTCTTTTTCCACTGGATGGTGTTAGCTTCTTTGTCAAAGATCAAGTGACTGTAGGTGTGTGGGTTCATTTCTGGGTCTTCAGTTCTATGCCATTGATCTACCTGCTTGTCACTGTACCAATACCATGCAGTTTTTATCACCATTGTTCTGTAGTACAGCTTGAGATCAGAAATGCTGATTCCCCCAGAAGTTCTTTAATTGTTGAGAATAGTTTTTGCTATCCTGGCAGTCACAAAAGAACAAACATGGTATGTACTCACAGTAAGTGGATATTAGTCCAAAAGTTTGGAATACCCAAGATTTAATTCACAGACCATATGAAGCCTAAGAAGAAGGAAGACCAAAATGTGGATGATTCAGTGTTTCTTAGAAGGGTGAACAAAATACCCACAAAAGGAAATGTGGAGACAACGTGTGGAGCACAGACTGAAGGAAAGGCCATCCAGAGACTGCCCCACCTGGGGATCCATCCCATATACAGCCACCAAACCCAAACATTCTTGTGGGTGCTGGGAAGTGCTTGCTGATGGAAGCATGATAAGCTCCAGAGAGGCTCAGGTAGAGCCTGACAAATACAGAGGCAGATACTCACAGTCAACCATTGGACTGAGCATGGGGTCCCGGATGGAGTAGTTGGAGAAGGGACTGTAGGCACTGAGGTGATTTGCAGCCCCATGGAGGAAGCAACAGTGTCAACTGGCCAGGGCCCCTGGAGCTCCAGAGACTGGACCATCAACCAAAGAATACACATGGAGGGACCATGGTGCTGGCTGCATATGTGGCAGAGGAGGGCCTTGTTGGCCATCAGTGGGAGGAGAGGCCCTTGGGTCTGAGAGTGTTAGATGCCCCAGTATAGGGGAATGCCAGGGAGGGAAGATGGGAGTGGGTAGGTGGGTGGGTGAATACCCTCATAGAGGCAGGGGGAGGGCAGATGGGATAGAGGGTTCCTGAGGGGGAGATCTGGAAAGGGGAAAGCATTTGAAATGTAAATAAAGTAAATATCCAAAATAAAAATAAAAAATAGCAATGAGTCATTGGTCTGGTTCAAGACCTCTGGCTCTGCTATGCCATCAAGACTGGATCCTCAATAGGACTCCTCTTAGATATCCTGTTGCTGCCCTGCATCATGGAGATCTTGCAGCGTTGGATCTATAGGACCAATCCTTTCTCATGCTCCAGCAGCTCATAGATGAGGTAAATGTTAGCATGGGCCAATTCAAACCCTGGTTCTGGGCCTGGTTGGTAGCTGAGTTGCTTAGCCTGCCAGCTCTTCTGGGTGAGCAGCACCAGGGTGAGCTCTCCAGCACTATCTGACTAACTTACCCAGTGGTGCAACTGGCCAGGGACAGGGCTGTCTCTCCTTCTCATGCTCTTAGGGATAGCTCACCTGCCCCCATGCCTCCAGAACCAGCTCTACCATGCTGCTCAGTCAAGGTGCAGGGCCCACTCTCCCCAATGCTAAAGTCTGTGAGGGACAGGGCCAGCTCTTCCATTCTCAGGGTGCCCCTTGGCCAACTCTTCCAATTGTCTCATGTGGAGAGGGGCTAGGGCAGGTCTCTCGCTTGAGCCCATGCTGCCTCAAAGCAGGCTAGTTGCAATGGACAGTCAGCTTTCCTAGGTACATGTTCTTGGGGGCTGAATTTCTGAACTGCCTGCCACTGGGGCCAGCCCTCCTGTGCTGGCCAGATGAAATGGAACCAGGTGGTGACACACTGACTTAGGGCTACGTGGTGTTGGAAATTCAGATTATCAAGAAAGCCATCAAAGGCTTGCCCACGTACCTTAGAATGGGTAAGAGAGCACAGAAAGATACAAATCAAGTTGGAGTTAAGATAAAAAATAAAGCCTGAGGTGAAAGGGCAGAGAAGTAATGTTTTCCTGGAGGCAGGGAAGATGCTCTCCATAGCAGTTAGGCAAGAATAGCTGGGGTGGACTCAGCCTGGGGACAAACCTAAAACAAAAAGTGGGCCACATGGGTACTGAAGACAGATGTTCTAGGAGAAAAGACCCTTTAGCCGGACTTGGAATGAGCTTGGCTTGTGACTAAAGCTGCTCCCAGACTATGGATGGATACAACGATGTAAAAGGAGGGATTGGGTGCGGAGTAATGTACAGAGGTCCCCTGTCTCAAACACCCATGTCTCACAATCCCATCTTTCTCCTTTCTTGAACTGCATCGCTTACCACATGGCAGTAGCCATACCTGAAGTGCTTTACCGAGGTCTGTGAGTGCTTTTGGCATTGGTCCAAGCTGGAGAGAGAGAGAAGGTTAACCCCTCCAACTGCTAGTTGAGTTAGCAGAAGTACAAGGACTCAGCATAGGATTGGACTGGACTCTTGTGTTCCCCGCTGGCATTAAGATCTGGGGGACTGGTTAATGCTGAGAAAACCTTTATAGTTTATAAAAGGTAGACCAGAGTTTATTTACATTGAACCCAGGACTTCTGGGTTCAATATTCTTAATTTCTCCATTAAGGTTAGCACTAACTCATAGATTTCTAGAAGGAGGGGGAATTTCAAAGTATCTCTAAGGATCGCAGGCAGAGCTTTGTGGACTATGGCTAGGGGTAGGGTGTGAGAAGCTGAGCCTGGCTTGAAAGGTTTGCCTTTGGACTCAAAACAGCCGAGCATGAACTAAACCAGAACTAAACTGGAGCCAGAGGCCAATGAGCCTGCTAAAGATCAAAGCCCTTGACACAAGAACCAACATGCATGACCAGGGGCCTTTAGTGGTTGCTTAACTGAAGGGTCAGAATCTCAGGGAGAACTAAGCAAAGAGACACAGCCTGGGAATGGGGTGAGAAGCTAACCAAAGCAGGGGGTCAGAGTGGTTCCAAGATTCTTCATGCCCCTTGTATCAGTTAATTAGATCAAGTACCCACCATCTTCCCATAAGCCAACAGGGCCATATGACACCTGATGTCCTCTTCCAGAACAGGGAGACAATATGGATTGTGGGAACACAGACCAAGGATGAGGTTAAAGAGAAGCTTGATCTTTGGCCAGACAAATGCAAACAAATTCTTGTTTGCTGAACTGGCAGAGAGCCCTGCAGACACTATATGGGATCCTTGCCCACTTCTAAGACCAGTTTCCCTGGCTGTTGAAGGAGAAGGAAGCCCTCCATGTCTGTCTTCTAAGACATGTTGCTATTGCAGGAACCGAGGACTTCTGCTGGCCAATGCAGTTGACCTGGACACAGGAAGGTCCCATCTTGGACTATAAGGCAGAGGAAGGTGATGGGTGACTATAGTCAGACATAGCCAAGGTCTCAAGCTGGCTCTGATACTTGCCCATTCCAAGCTCTTCACTCAGCATTATCAGAAGTGTGAGCAGAAGAGAGCTGCCTCCCGTTGTGAACGGCCTCCCCATTGTTAATTGGTCTTTGCTACACAGCACTAGATCATCAAGGCCAGGAGCTTCTGTCTGGATTCTGGCACCCATGTCTGTTCTAAACACAATCTGACTGTCAGTATTTCCAGAGCAAAGCAAACAGGCTGTTCTCCATGGGTGTTTTCCAGAGCACCCAGGGTGAGTGTGGTTGGAACCACTTTTGCTGCTTCCCAACGCCAGCGACCCTTCTTGTCACTCGGAGGTTGGATAGGCCTCCAAGCATTGGATAATCCTGAAAAAGGTCAAAGCAAGTAATGGCAACCTGCTGTGTGGTAAAAGTAGACTTGAGGAGCTAGGCTTGCAGCTCTCAGGGTGTTAAACACTCAAGTCCCAGCCCTAAGCCGGCACCTCACAGGAATATGTGTGGGTTAATAAATAGAAGAAAATTAGTTTCTGTTTGTCTGGACCTTGAGCTTCTCCGGGGTATGGAAACAAACCTAAGCCACGGGAAGTGACCCGTTCAAGGTCACAGAGGTGGCCAGTGTGTCCCAGAACCTGTAGCTAGGCACCACAAGACAGCTCCTTGCAGTCTCCTTTACCAAGCTCCCTTTCTTTCCTCAGCAGGTAAATAATTTTTGTTGTCAAGGAGAGAGAACAGAGGAGAGTGAAGGCATTTTGATAGTTTTTGTTGTTATTCAATACTATGATTTTTAGCACATAAGCACTTCATTCAGGGGGAAAATGGAAAATCCCGTGCCACCTTTCACTCACACTCCCCTGGGTGGCACTCATACCCCCTCATCAGTGGCACAAGGTGGTCTATTGAATCAGAGTCGAAATAAAACCCTTGTCATCCTCTCCGTCATTTGTCAAGGAGGAGCCTTGATCCGAGAGCAGGTTGCATTAGGCAAGAGTGGTTGTGTGTTGGAAATTAAATCACTCAAAAGATGATTAAAAATAGGATGCGTGAGCTTCCGTTGGGGTCCCAGCTTGAATGAGGCACCATACAAAATCAAGTCGTATTGTATTGTGTAAAACTGCTTTGCGCTAACGTTTGGAATAACAAGGTCCCACTGAGAGCCCTTCAGGCTTCTGAATGGTGCTTGGAGTTTGTCAAAATTTTTCAGGAAGGGATCTGTGCCGCCCAGACTGCGTGAAGCATGAATAATAGTTTAAAAAAAAAATGATCGTGTATAAAATGACACCTTTCCCATTACTTTACCCCGCCTTTGAGCAGAGGCCTAACAGGAGCCTGGGAAAGCTCAGGCCTGTGTGTCACCTGCTCTGGGTGTGTGCTCAAGTTTGATAGCTCTTGGGACATCAGGAAGAGGGGAGGGACAATGTAACTTAGGTGCAAGGTAGAGCTGTTTTCACCTGGTCAGACAGCTACAGCAGAGAAGCACAGGCCAACAGGTATCTAGACAGCGGAAATGAATTCCTCACGGTCTGGGGCCTGGGAAGTCCTAGAGGAGGGGCTTGGGTGTCTGGTGGGACTCTTGAGCTGGTGGACAGCTGCACCTATTCTGTCTCTTTCCGTACGTGACAAGGGGGTAAAGGTGCGGACTTTGCGTAACAGATACTATCCAGGTGGGAATAAAATCTCTTTTTATTTGTCCTTTTATGATTGTGTGTGTGTGTTTGTGTGTGTATAAGTGTACTGTGTGAGGATGTTTGTGTGTATGTGTATGTCTCTGTATATGTGTGCAGTGTGTTTGTATGTATGTCCGTGTGTGCACATGTGTGTATGTGTGTGTATGTGTGTGATTGTATGTAGTGTGTGTATGTCTGTGTGTATGTGTATGGAAATGTGTTTGTCTGTGTATTTGTGTGTAGTGTGTTTGTGTGTGGTGTTTGTGTATTTGTGTGTAGCATGTGTTTGACTGCATATTTGTGTTTAGTGTGTGTGTGTAGTGTGTTTGTGTGTAGTGTGTGTGTGTTTGTGTGTGTGGTGTGTGGTGTGTGTGTACACATATGTTGATGGCATTCCCTCTTCCACTCTCCTCTTCTTATCTTCTCTTCCACTGAACCCCTCCTTCCCAGTAGGCCTAGGAGGGTTAAGATTTCCACATGTGACGTTAAGGGGCCACACCAATATCTACTCTCCAACAGCAGGTGGTAACCCCCATCCGCTGTACTAACTTCTTTAACTATAAATAGACACAGACACACCAACTTAAAGAGAAATCTAACAGAAAAATAAACATAGCCTCCTCAGCAAAGGAAGGCTGAGCAGGAGAGAGAGAAGGGACTAAGCAGACTGAATTCTAAGCTGGATGTCTGCAGGATTTAGACAGGGACAGTGTGCAGGGACCAGGAGGCTTCAAACTCCAGAAAGGTCATTTGCCTCCCAGGTGCAGGTCCAGAGACAGAGGCCCAGGTGTTGCACAGGCTTGGTTTCCTATGGCCTCTTCCCTCAGTGTGAAGGTGGCCATCCCTTTGACATCTCTTCATGGCCTTTTATCTGCATGCCACCCTCTGGCTTCTAAGTTGCCTGTTGGGATTGTACTCAAACCACATAGACCGGCGTATGGCTTGCTGGACTGGCCCCACTTTAAGTTAGTTAAGTGGATCTAACAGGATTTCCTGCCCATCCTCAGCTACAGTCATGATCCCAGGTACCATCTGGGACATGAGGTTTTCAGGCTGTGAATTTGAGAGGGAAACAGCCTCTCTCTGACAGCCCTATTCTGTAGTTTCCTCCGCCCTGGGAGACATATAAATACTTTATATTTTCAAAAGCAAAATTAAACCAGAACTTTCCAAGCCAATTCTTCAACATGAAAATGTAAAAATGAAATTCCATTGTAAGCTAGATGTGGACGGCAGTCTAATTCTGACTAAAATCTTTGAACGGAATACAAAATGAACCCACTGGCGACTTCTGAAGCCACATAATGACAGGGACAACATAAACAGAAGAAAAACTCTAAGGCCTCTCTTCTCCAAGAGTGCTACCTGGGAGGAGTGTGTGTGTGTGTGTGTGTGTGTGTGTGTGCGCGCGCGCGTGTGTGCACTGCCCACATTGTCCCTCTGCTCTGATGTAAGACTAGGTGAAATGCTCCCAGTCCATGGGCATGCAAAGAGAGCCCTAAGGAGAGCTTCTGTCCAGTTGTTTCAGCCACAGCATGGAGAAAGTCAGTCGCCATAGCTGATGAGTCGTGGGTATGTTCTGCTTTCTACTCTTTCAGCCATGTTCTATCTGCAGCTGCAGCTGCAGGCTAGACCCTACCAGGTACCACCTTGACCTGGGACATCAAGAGCCTTCACAGGTGCATTGTATTTGGGTGTGGAAAGAATCCCTGAACACACACATGCACACACACACACACACACACACACTCACAAACATGAACACACTTATACACACATATATGCACTTGCACACATACACATGCATACACACACACATGAACACACATACACTTGCATGCACACACACACATATACACACCAACTCATATATGCATGTACATACACATGCACATATGTATGCACACATAAATCATACACATGTGAGTTCCCATGTGCATGTAAACACACACACACACACAGTCCTAAATGTGTCCCTAGGTTTGTGGCATGAACAACCCCTTAGAAAAGGCTGTCTCAGTTCCTTAGAATTAATTCAAGTGCAGGAGGCTAAAATCCAGAAAAAGCCTCATTTAGAACAGATGAATGGAAAAGTCATTTTAAAAGTCCAACTTTAAGAAAATTCAAGAGAGGACATGGAGAAGAATCCGTTCTCCCACTTTGTGTGGTGAACTTGGAAAAATCTCAAAGTTTTCTCATCTTGGAGAAAGTTGTGCTATACGCTTGAGATAGATGTTCTAGGAACAGCACCTTGTTCTTGAAAAAAAAATTCTCAAATGAACGCAGGAGAGGAACAACAACAACCCAGGGCAGCTTCTGTGCTCTGGAGCGCAGACAACTAGAAATATCAGTATCCGAAGAGAGATGAGACTCGGGATTCTGGAAAGAAGACATTAAAAGCACAACTTCACAGTTTCTCAATTCAAGTGAGGTAATAAAAAACAACGGTGAAGGAAACATTAGCCTTTTCTTTTTGTGATCAGTTCTCTGAGAATTTTGCACAAGACATTTTGACCACGGCCAGCCTGCCCTCAGCTCCTTCCAGCTCCATCTTCCCTTACATCATGTCCGACTTCTGCTGTGCATGGATTCATGCTTGTGTGACCTTTCGCTGGAACATGGTCAACATACCAAGGGCAACACTCTTAAATAAAACTGTGTCTCCCTCTCCCAGCAGCCATCAACGGCCCATGGCTCCTTGGCTAGGGGTGGGGTGACTGCCTGCCTTCCCTCTCTATGATGGGATTGGGTCTGGCCTGAGCCTTCCCAGGGTTCTGCTGTCCCGGCCACCATGAGCTTATTTGTGCAGTTGCCCTACTGTGTTCCAAGGACTCTTTTCCTTGGGATCATCCATGAGCCCTGACTCTTACAGTCTTTCTGTCCCTCTTCAACAACGATCTCTGAGTCTTAGGAGGAGGGGCACGAGATAATATATCATTTAAGGCAGAGAGAGAGTAATTGGTTTACCTCCCTCGAGCTCTTGAGTTTGTGATTCAAGAAATTTGGGGAAATCCCAACATGATAAATAGAAAGAAGCCGGGCACAGAAAAGTACACAACTAAAGCTGCTAAAATCTGAAGTCATGGTTTTAAATTTTGTTTTTCAGGATACCTTCAAGGAAAAAAATTATAGAAAGGAAGAACATTTAAAATAGACATGGGTTGCTTTTTCATCCGAAAGTATAGGAGACCTGATGGCAGTAATAAACCTTTTTTTTTTTTAATTACTAAAAGAAAAGAATTTACTACCTGAACTTCTTTCTTTCTTTTTGTTGCTGTTGTTTGTGTTGAGATGGGAATCCTACAAAGTCCAGGCTACTCGCTGACACAGACATTAAAAACTCTTGCTATCAGACACAGACTTTGAACTCCTGCCTCCATATCCTAAGTGCTGGGACTACGGGTGCATGCAGCCCATCTGGCCTAAATTGCTGTGTCTGACAAAACCCTCAGTATCAATCAGGAGAAAAATGGATATATTCTCCTATAAATGTAAGTAAGGAAACCAGTCACTTTAGATAGGCATTTAAAAATTGGGAGAGAAAATTGCTTAAAATGAAGGAAAAATAACATTGGGGGAGACGGAAGTGAAAAATGAAGGCAGGGTAGAAAATGAAATGGAAACCCAGTGCTTTATTCATTAAATGCATTAAAATGTGAATGAACATTGCAAGCAGACATTGTAGTGTTGCCTAGATGCCATCCCAAGGATAGAGGCAAGCTTGAAACAGAGGGGAGGGCTGAAGGTTAAATGTGTCTTTAGGAAAAAAAATCTTAACTTCTAGTAATTACGCTGCTGGTAGTGTGATCCTTGTGAGGAGAGAGCAGGGCACACGCAGTGAGAGGTCAAGAATATGACTAATTAATTTAGTGTTGCTGGGAAGTGACATCTTTGTCATGGGACAGATGACAGATCAAAGCCAGGTTTTAAAAAAATCTAAGAAACAAACCAATAAATAAATAAATAAATAAATAAATAAATAAGTAAGTATTTAAGCTGCTGAAACTAAAGTTTGAAAACAAAGAAAGCTATAAACCCGGAGAGAGTCAGAGTTTTATCAGAGGACCCATATGCATTATAAAGTAAGAGATTTTAGCCATAAAATTTAAAACCTCAGAAGTATTAGTCACATTTCATTTGCTGTGACAATCACGATGACCAAGAAGGAAGGGTTTGCATGGGATAATGTTCCCTCAAGGATAAGAGTCCACCATGATGGGGGGACAGTGGGCTTGGTGGCAAGAACAGGAAGCTGAAAGCTCACATTTTGAACCATAAGCAAGAATCAGAGAAAACCAACTGTCAGTGGGCAGGGCATTTTGGTCTCAAAGTCCGCCCCTAGTGGCATATGTCCCCTATAAAGACTGCACCACCTAAACCTCCCAAAACAGTGACACCAACCGTGGCCAAATGGTCATACATCAAAACCTATAGGGGATGCTTCTTCATCAAGATTAAGAAAATGGCAGAATCAGTGTCTGAGGGTCATGTGTGAACTAGAGTCTAGATGTCATGCAGTCTGTGATGCAGACAAGATAGCATTTAGCCTTTACCAAATCAGATCACAAAAATAAAAGTGGATAATGTCTGAGGAGTGGCACTCAAAGTTAACCTCTGGGCTCCAATATACATGAACACATGTGCACTCACACACACCTGCACACTCACACATAGTCACAAAGAATGGATGTGGCAAAGTCCACCAAGATCCATGATGTATGTAACAGGAATCAAGATCCCTGGTGTCAAGAAGTCACAGACAAGCTTCTTATGGGTGGATGGAAGATGGGAGATGAGGCTAGCCAAGGAAAGGAAGAAGTTACCAGCAGTTACCAGCAGTTACCAGCACACCATGAGCGGTGGAGCGCAGGGTGGATACATTCTTGAGTGAGTGGCTTTCTAACACAACTCTAACTAGATAGTGGCTAGAGTATAGAAGCGTGCCATCAACAGCTTTGTCCCCTAGGTCCTTTTGATGGTAAACATTTTTACATACAATGTTTTTTGAAACTTCACAAAGATTCCTTTGAAGTCTGCCAGGAACTGGAACTGGCCTCCATGTGATTTCTCTGGTTCGAAGTGAGGGAAATAAGCCTTGGAGGTTATGTTGGGTATTCACAGTTGGAAAGTGGAAACAGTTCAGTTCAGATCTTCTGATGTGCGTTTATACACATTAAAGGTCAGATGATTTCTCCATAGATCAAAATGTCAACCACATTTACTATGGATATTTTGCCAGGTACGTTTAATATTTTTTCTAGAATTTTTATTGAAATTCTCTGTTGAAAGTAAGTAAACGTGCATTATTTTAGAAAACAAAAAACAAATCTTCTGACATGACCCAGCTTCTACCATCCTAGTGTGATGGCAAAGTCATTAGGGGTGCGTTTGAGGCAGTCTCCTTGATGGCCAAGAAAGATGGCTTGAAGAAGTCCATACCTCAGCCCTGTGACAAGGAAGCTACAAGGAAGATCCGGTTGTTAAAGGTTTGTGTAGGGCACATATGGAGTAGGTAGGCTCTTTCACAGAATCTTCCAAGGTAGAAACATTACAAATCCAAGTATGAGGCCTTCCTGCATATGAGCTAACCTGGTCTTCCTCTTGCAGAGAGCACATCACACTAGCAAGTGAAAGGAGGAGTCAGAGAAGATGCAGAAAGAACATCAGCCATGTTACTATGCGCATGTCTTTCCCCATGCCCTGTTTCCCCCCCCCCCCAATTTTCCTTTCTATTGTTAAACAAGGTGCTTCAAGTAAAGACCAAATGTTGATGGGATGTAGACTTATAAGAGAAAGGAACATTTGGAGAGTCCGAAGAGGATTTATACCAAGAATACTTGAAAGGATGCCTGCTATGTATTAGATATGAGCTTAGAGTAAACATGTGTGAACAGACAGAAGCTCTGAAGGTGTCAGGGGATGGGGAAAGAGACAGACTCAGCCCTAACAGGGGCTTGAAGTGGATCTTTGATGTATTTTTTTAAGATGTAGAATGGACCTCTCCTTTCAAGGATGAAACTAGGTAAGATATAGATTATGCCTGTTGGAGATTAAATAGATGCCTTTATCATTGATTGAATAGTTTTAGATCAATCTTGAGCTATTGGCATTTTGAAGCTTTGATCTTGACTGAGAACTTGAGAGTGTAACCAAGGTCCAAATGGTCAGTTTACTGAATCCTTCTGAACATGCCCTAGACTCTATTACTTTTCTAGTAAACCCTCTCATTGACTTGTAGAGTTAGCAATGTGCTCTCAAGCCTGTTGAAAGAAACAAAATTTTGAGCAGACATTGGGGTGTCTACTAGTGCTAGTATTTATGACCCGTTCCAATTCAAACTTCAGACAATGAAATCTGGTAAGGGGCAAGAGTCTTCTTTAATTTATTCATCTCTCCAGGATTTAACTTAAATCTACCATATTGGAAACCCCAAACTAACATCTTCTGCGTTTCCAAAGCCTGCACAGTCCATAGACAGGCTGATGAAGTCAGAGAAGGTCTCCGTGGTGTAGCAGGGGTAGATCCAAATTGAAATATTTATTCCAAATGGAGAAGGGAGACTTCTAAAACTTGAGGACCAAATGGAACACACAGTACCCAAGAAAAAGTTCACAAGGTCCAGGAAGCTCCTAAAAATTACAAGACTCAAGACGTTATAAGCAGTGATAATTGCTACTGCTGGAGAGACAGAGGGGTGAGCTTTACTGGGAGGTAGGTGCCTCTGAGTCACCCATTCTGCTGGAACTTATCCTAGTAAACTCACAAGGGCTCTAAAAAAGATCCAGGTGAAGCCCTCTCTCAGATTTGACATCTACCTTCTACCTGGGGGTGATAGACATCTGTGCACATCTCTTGGGAAGTCACACAGCACACAGGAAAGACAAATGTGTCCCAGGTAGCTTCCTTGATGCTGTGATAAGTATCATAACCAAAAGCAACATGAGGAAGAAATGGCTTCTTTTATTTTATTTTCTTTTTTGTTTGTTTGTTTGTTTTGTTTTTGGTTTCTCTGTATAGCCCTGGCTGTCCTGGAACTCACTCTATAGACCAGGCTGGCCTCGAATTCAGAGATCCACCTGCCTCTGCCTCCCAAGTGCTGGGATTAAAGGTGTGCGCCATCACTGCCTGGTTAGAAATTGCTTCTTTTAGCATAGAGGTTAGAATCCATCATCAATGGAAACCAGGGAAGGGATCTGGAGGAAGGACCCAAAGCAGAGACCACAGAACAACTCTGCTTGCTGACCTGCTTTCTCTGGCTTGCTCAACTCCGTTTCTTGAACAGCCCCCCTCCCAGAAATGGACCTGCTTACCATGGGCTAGACTCTCCTTTAACAATTAACAATTAAAAGAAACAAAAACACTTCATAGACATACACTCAGGGCAATGCAAAGGAGTCAATTCTTCAGCTGAGCTTATTTCTTTCTTTCTAGGTTTGTGTCAAGTTGAGAAAAACTAAGCGGCACATGTAGAGTATTTACTAAAACCACATTTTTCCTTTTCTTCTTTGACATGCTCCAGGTATACAGGCCCAGGTCACCTAGTACTCACTAGGTATTCCGAGCTCACCTCAATTCCCCTGCCCTCTACCTCTCTGCAAGTGCCTCCTTCACTTCGTGGGTCCCACTCAGCAACTCTGATTTTTTAATTTTCTGTCCCTTTCCCCCACTCTGCTGACCCAAATTTCATAACTCTCATTTTTAGAGCTTTGCACAGCACAGAACAGGCCAGTGCTTCCCACCCCATGCTTTCTCATCCTCAAATAGAGCCTCCTGTTGTCTCCTGCTCACTCTGAAGACAGGTTAGGAAGCCAAGATGGCAGACTGGAGGATGCCAACAAGAGGTTGATAAGCTCCATCCCCACAAACACAAACTGTCAGAAAAAAAAAGCCACTGTCTTCCAGTGACCCAGCCGTGGCTTCTGGCAACATTTTACCCAGTGTCCTGCTCTAGTCTTCGGGAATGCTTGCAGAAAAATCTGTAGCAATCCTGCTCAGTTGGAGACTTGAGACAATCTTTTCAGTCACACACCCCTCCACCCCTAACGATGAAGAGATATTAAGGTTTTCCTCTGGGGAGCATAATCAATAATATTCTTTTGTTTACTCAGTTGTACAAAACCATGTTCAAAGCATGGAGTTTTAATATCTGCACCGAGCAAAGGTTATTGCATCGTATAATATGGAGAGAAGATATGAAACACTCAATTCCTCAACACCACAGCCTAAACCATGCTCTCCTGGAAGACTGGGGGCCACTCTTTTTTAACCTTTGTTTGATTATCTGTCTCTGAATTGCTAATATATGAATTTGATTCCTTTAGAAAAAGATGTTACTTGAAAATAGGAGTGAGCGGTTTTCCACAAGTGTCCTCCCCCTTGCTTCTTTTATTTGGACAGCATTAAGATGCAGACATCCCACACGTACGACACTAGGAATTCTTCCACATACCTTTCTTACAAAGCCTTTTGAGGCTCTGTAAATCCATCTGCTAAAAACAGCTTGGTTTAAACATTCCATCTCTGTTGAAACCGACTTTTTGGTTTTTTGTACTTGGGAGCTTTTGATTGTTGTTGAGATGTTTTGTTGTTGTTGTTGTTTCAATATTTTTATTTATTTGCTTATATTGTTTTGAGGCAGGACCTAGAGGAACCCAGTGTGGCCTTGTCCTCTCTTTGTAATTGAGGATGACCTTGAACATTCTGATCCTCATGCCTGCCATCCTAAGCGCTGCCACAATGGGTGTGTGCCAGGCTTAGGTTTTTGTGCTTTGAGAGATTGAACTCTGAGCCTCCTGTGTGAAAATCAGGCCCTCCAACAAATGTGCTATACATGGTGAGCCCCATTTGTTTTTTAAGACCAGGTCTTTGCTATGTCATCCTGGCTGGCTTCAAACTTGTGATGATTCTCTTGCCTTTGCTTCCTTTCGGGCTTTGATTACAGATAGGGATGGGCTACCCTCTCCTGTTTTTGTTGTTTGTTTATTTGTTTGTTTTGTAGGAACTGTTAACATAAGCAGTTAAATAAGAAGACAAATAGACAGACAGACACACACGGTGGGGGGGGGGGGGGCAGTACTGAAGAATCCAACCTGGAGATCACCACAATGGGGATTCTTCCCTGTCTCCCTGTCATCATCCCAAGATGCTCTCAGATATGGATAGAATATAGTTCTCAGGCCAGCCTGACTCTTGTTGCTGAGGTCCCTCTGTATGCTTATGGCATCTATCCATCCATAGCACTGGTGTCTGTGAGCATCAGGGATATGGATGTTTTGTTGGGTAAGTAAAGAAGGCAAAGTGATTGACAGAGCGAGCTTCCCTACCCCCCAGCTCACTGAGATCACTGTGAGTTTGGAGGTCAGCGTGGCACTGATGTTCCTTTCAAGGTCCTCATGTGCTGTGTTTCTATGCACTGAGCTGTAGTTCACACCTCAAGGGAGGGGAGGGACATGACCTTGAGAAGTCACATCATCACCGTGCTGTGAATAGCAAGAATGCTTAGCTGAATCAGACGGAAGTATCTGGTACAGCCCTGTAACTATCTCACATCCTGTATTTTCAGCACTAACAAACGTCACCTCAACAGAGGAACCAACAAGTCCCTTTGGTTGACACACTAATACCACTCAAAGTGGCTGTGATTCTTGGAACCTGTGTTGGTGTTACTGACTGGCAGAAAGGTTGTATCTGATATGATCAAATTATAAATCTTGATGAGGGGAGGTTGGTTGTTCAAATGAGCCCAGGGAAGTTCCCTAAATAGCAGCAGTGTGGTCAGATGAAAGATCCACCTTGCGGAGGTAAAGGAGAGTTCAGAGTGTGAGATGTGGGAAGGTGCTGCTGGAGGGAGCATGTTGGTGGCCCCAGAAGCTGGACAAGGCAAAGAACATATCTGAGGTGGCCAACTGTGGCTTGGAAGCATGGCCTAGTGTTAAAATCTTGATTACAGGGTTTTATGCTTTTGACCCAGACAATACTGGATGGAATGAAACCCTAAATATCTAGGTGATGTGACAGTAGTGGGTCAAGTCAGGTTTTGTGTTCTGTGGCCCTTCCTTCCTGTTGAAGGTAGCAAACATTCAGTGAGTGAAAAAGCATTGGCCACTTTGACCTTGAACTGACAGACCCCTCTCTTCCAGTCTGCCTGCTCTTCAAGGGTCAAGTCTCATGCTGAGCCCTCTGTGTACTTCTCCACCAGCCACAAGGAGAGCCATCCCACAGCAGACTCAAAGCCTGAGGTGAAGGCAAGCAGCATGGTTCTCCAGAGTAACAAATAAAACACTGGAGAATGGCTCAGTGAATAAGAGTTGCAGCATCTTGCTGAGGATCTGAGCTTGGTTCCTAGCACCTACATCAGGTGGCTCACAACCATCTCTCTTCAATTGTAGGAGACCCAGTGCCACTCATGTATGGACAGCCACATACACATAGATACATACTTAAAAAATAAATCATACAAAAATAAGTCCTTAAAGAACTAAACAAGAGAGAGCCTCACGCATCTCTCTGCTGACCTCCTCCATCAGTCTTGAGTTTTCTACCCTAAGATGACCTTTCTCTCCAAGCTCTCCACAACGATCCATCAAATTGGGGCTGCAGAAGTGTCTGCCCTCCCTCTGCCTCCAACCAAAGTGTGGACAGACTGTGCAGGGACAGCAGAAAAGTCTCTCATTTTTACTTCACATTTCACTGTGGGCACCTTGGCTGGAAGCCATCATTGGCTGTGATCCAGAGCCTTTGAGAAAACAAGAAAGAGAGGCAGGAGGAGAATTAAGAAAGGAGTTGAGAGATGACAAGCCCACATGGAAAGAAGACACCCAGGAAAAGAGGAGAGCGAAATGCATTGTTGATTTTTCTCTATTAAAAAAAAAAGAAAATTGAAAAAAAAAAACCCACCACGCCCACCATGTTTGCTAAAACTGTCTGCTTTAAACATATTCTCGGTCTGTAATTAAATTTAAGTGAATGTTTTACCTTTCCTGTTTTCTGAAATCTAAATGTAAATGTATGCAGCTCTATGGTACATGCGACAAAAAATGAAACCAGGGAACAAACAGAACGAAATGGAGGTGGACTCACAGACAAGGGCATTCTGGCCAAGACTGGTCTTACCAAGCTCGGGGGTGGGGGTGAGGGGGAGACCAAGGTGTGGGGCAAAAGGAATAGTCTAAGGGTGGGCAGCAGGGAGTAAGATGCAGTGAGGAAACTAATGCCTGTGTCTTCACTGTCTCCTCTGCTGGACCTCACCATTGCTGTGAGGGACACAGGAACAGATAGGTAATCCTGTCCCTGGCCACAGGAGTGAGAACTGTCATTTACATCTCCCAAGGGAGAACAATGATGGCAGCCAGAGGAGTGACTTCAGAGTCACAGCCAATGATGCCCCTACATCTCCGCCCAGAGCAGAGCCCACCCCCTCTTCCTCCATGGAGAATCTTCAGCACCTCCCAAGCTCACACTGGTTCTCAGGCTGTTGAAGAAACGCTCTTCCCCAGGAAATAAATCCAGGGCTCTCCTTGGCTTCATAATGCTGAGGAGACCCCGGGGGCTTCACACTCAGAATCCACATGACATACAAAGCTGGGTGCAAAACCAACGCGTAGGCCACCTCAGATCCCTCAGATCGATGTAATGAGCCATGTGTGCCTGTTAGGGAAAGAAGCCAAGTGCATTCTGGGGAAATAGAGGTCGACACAGTGAGGTTTGAGGGGAAAGGAAAGGGAACATGAGGTTGAGCAGTGGCCAGGGGGTCAGTGATAATTACTCTCAGGTTACTGACTGAGACTGGTGCAGCTTTTGTCTCCTTGGTCATTTTCAGCAAACCTGTATCTTCAGATTTCCTTTCTCTTTGTGGCAGGAGCAAGGTCTCTCTGTGTAGCCAGCTTTGTCTAGAACTCTCAATCCTCCTGTGTCAGCATCCCAAGGGTGGGACCCACTGACTCTGAATTTGAACTCCAGAACTTGCACAGTAGGACCAGAGAGACGTGGCCCAGGAGAGGTGTGTACTCATTTTTTACTGTTTTGGAATTTTTCTTTCTGCCTTGAGAGCTGGTGGCAAAACAACAGATAATAAGAAAATGAAAGAACTTAAATGTCCGTGCTCGGCAGCTGGAGGTCGCCAAATGAGAATGGAGAGACTTGAGCATTACTTTCACTAACCTCAAATGCCCAGGAGCAGTGTGGGAAGTCCTGCTTTCTGGGCTCCAGGCTCCTGCCTGCTGTTCTGGCTTGCTCCCTAATGCTGTGCTAAAACACCTTGACCCAAAACAGCTGGGACGTGTGAGGGTCTATTTTAGCTTTCACTTGAGTGTCACAGTTTGTCCCTGAGCACCAAGAGAAGTCAGGGCAGGAACTTAAGCAGGCAATCATGGAAGTATGTTGCTTAAGGCTCCCTCAAAGGCTTATGCTCAGTCAGCTTTATATGTACCCTAGGCTCACCTGCCTAGGGATGGTGCCACCCACAGTCGGCTGTACCCTCTTATATCTTTCAGCAATCATGACAATGTCCCAAAAAGATGTCCCATAAGACACCTGAATGAAGCAATTATTCAAATTAGTTCCCCTTTTCTCTCTAGGTTGTATTCAGCTGACAATAAAACCAATCAGGACACATATTGTGGCCCACAGGAGGGAGGAGGGCACTGGGAAGCAAGAGGGACAGTTTCTCCACCCAGCCTTGCTTCACCACACTTTCCACTGAGGACAATCAGTAGACCATCTGGTGCTGCCACCTTTAAGAAAGGACTACGGTTGGTGACTGTGAGAACCAGTGCAGAGCTAGGTGCTTTGGTCCCAAGTTAATCCTCATGATCTCCTTACAGAAAAGTGACAGTCACTTTAAAAACAGCAAAGCTGAAGATGGGGGGGGCAGCTTCTGCAAACTATTAAGTGTGAATCCCAGAGACTGCAAGAGTCCAAGGCTGTGACTTTAACCTCACCTCTAGTGGGAAAACGGAGGTTTCTGGACCTCAAGAAACAGATATGAAAATAAATGGTCAATACAGAATATCTGGCTTCAGAAAGGGAGGCATTTGCCTACCAACTTGGGACCTGGGAATAATCAGATTCACACCCTATTGACATTTCAGAGTGGCTAGACCCAGGTTAACACTCATCCTTCCCAGACAGAATCCAAAGTCCTGCTCCTATTAGTTGACTTGAAACAGACATGTTAGCAAAGTCTTGGTTCTCACAGAGTGTGATGCCCAGACCCCACACCATCTGCTTTACCCAGTGGCTTGTGAGAAATTCAGCATCCCAGGCCTCAGCTCTGCCTACCTGAGTAGGATCTGCCCTTGCACTGCATCCCTGGTTGAGCATATGCCCACCCAAGCCCCAGAAGCTCTCAGCTAAAGATCTCTTTGATTCAGTGTTCTGAGGCTTGACTCTGCCTGGGGCAGGGTTGCGCAACAGAAGCTTCTGTTGGGAGAAAGACAGAGGAGAGAGCAGGGTTTGTATCTCTGACTTCTTCAGAACTTCATATTAAGATGTAATCACCTCAGACATTTGCATGTTCCTAATGTATTAGCAGATTTTAATAGGAGGTAATGAAGGGTTGAGAGTTACCTCATATTATTTGGGGCAGCTTGCTGGCTTGTCCTGCCCTCTGCCATGTGGAATATATCAAGAAAACGCCCCAGACCAGCTGCTTGAATGCTCCAATCTTGGGCTTTATGCCTTCCAGAACTGTGACGCTAAGTTCCTACTCCTTACAATGCATATAACCCCAGGTAGACTGTTACAGCTTTGAGAAATGAGCTATAAGATAAGAAGAAGAAGAAAAAGAAGAAAAGAAGAAAGAGAGAAAGAAAGAACAAACAACAAGAAGAAGAAGAACAACAAGATGAAGAATATGGACAAGATGAAGAAGAAGGAGAAGGAGGAGGAGGAGGAGAAGGCGAAGGCGAAGAAGGAGAACAAGAAAAAGAACAATGAGAAAAAGAACAAGAGGAGGAGAAGGGAGCTGTGATGTGAGGAGAGACACATATGAGAGACACTGGCCAGGTGGAAGTGCAGCTGAGAGCAGATCTAAGGAAGAAGGGGGGAGGAGAGGGTGGGAGAGGATAAATGCTGGGAGGAAGGCAGATGATGAGACAAGAAGCAGGCGCTTGCTGCTCGGAGTTGAACTAGGCAGAGACCTGGTGGCCTGGCGGTAGGAAGATGCTGATGGGTACAGGTGAAAGACTGTCCTGAGAGGTGACCTGTGCTCTGGTGCACAGCAGTGGCCTCACTGGCTCTCAGAAGGGCCCATCCACATTGTCCATGAGTCACTGGAGTGCATTATATTATTGATGAGACGAATCAGTACGGCCGACCCTTTCACACAACTCTCCCTCCTCTGGAATGGACCCGGTTATAAATCAGCCATTTTCATTATTAATTGCTCCTGGATGACTCGTCTTGCAGGAACTGGGCACTGGACCAGGTCTGGGAGAGCTGCAGGTCTGTGGTCATGGCTTTTAGCATTCTGCATGAGCTAACCCTTCGGCGAGGTTGGAAGCAGCAGGGACAGAATCAATAACGGTTTGTTCCCACAAATCAGAGGAGAGGAGCCAGCTCTCCAAGTTCAGCTTCATGCAGTAGGCTAAGATGGGAAGCGTGTCTGTGTTCCTTCCTGGTCTCTGAACAGGTGTGGAAATGCAGGTCAAGAACTGGAGAACAGTTTCTCTCCCAGCTGCCTCCAGTTGTGAACATGGGCAGGTATCTGTGTTTGGTCTCTAGCACCAGACAAAAAGATCCCTCAAGTTCAATTAGAAGCAGCAGGGAGAAAAACTGGCCAGGGATCTGGCTTTCTCTCTGCATTAATGGCTGATCCCTCACCACCCACAAAGCCTGGGAGTTGAAAGGAAAATTGGATGGGTGACCTGGTTCAAGGATGAACAAGCAGAAAGGTAGCTCTCCCACCCTTCTTGTGTGCCCCTCCTATCCTATTCCATAAATTTACTGTCATCCCGACTGGCCTTGAACTTTGATCCTCCTACCTTAGGCTCCCAGAGAGCTGGGTTTACAGGCCATCACTACCAGGCCAAGTATATTTTCTTGTTCTGGTTCACTAAGTACTCTGGTATCTAATGGGAAAATCCTTACTGCAATGAAGAAGAGAGATCTGAGTCTTGACTAAGCTAGAAAAAGACAATGCAAATCGAATTTTAAAACTGAGGAAACAGTGACTGGGTTATCAAAATGTTCCAAGGGAGATTGTGTTTAAGAAATACTGGAATTAACTTTGCCGTATATCCTAGAAATCCAGGGGTAGCTTATGTGTTGATGTATGGGCTATGGGATCAGCTTGATTAGAACATTAACATGCAAAACAAAAACAAAACAAAACAAAAAACAAAACACAAACAAACAAACAAAACAAAAACTTAGACGAATACTACAGAAGGCATTGTTGCTTTAATTTTAAAACTGAATGGTTGATGAGCACCCACCATCTGTTTCAGCTGTCCTGGGTTTGTGTGGGGTCTTGAAAGGATCCTCAAATCCTGAATTTCAAGTATTCACCTATAGAATAGTTTATATTAAGTCTCAAACATGAAACCAGACATAGTGGTGCCTGAACTTGCTCAGTGGGGGCTGGAGGCTCAGGAACTCAAGGTCACCTTAGGCTTCTGCAAGACTGAAAGTCCAACTGGGTCTCATGACATTTCACTTCAATGAACAACAAAGGGTTTACATCTTATTCCAACTGTCAAGACGTTATTCTCCAATTGGGGAATAAGGAGATTGTTGATCTATCGACATCCCTCCCTTGTGTTCTGCATTCTTTTAACCCATACCCTCTGCTTGACACAGACCTGTGTCTGTGCCGTGTTGTCTACCACCAGATACTCTCACCTTTCTATACATGGCAAGCTGAACTCTATCCTCCCAGGTCGGGCATCAACAGCCTCATCTAGTCTTTGTCTACTCAAGGACCCTTCCGTAGAGCTCCTAGGAGAAGCCAGAATTTTCCTTACTCTTCCATGGAAATCATGCCCTCTTCTATTTCCTTTGGGGTATGAATGTTTCCCATATTTGGTCATTTTGTCTCTACTTTTTCACATCTGTGGAAACAAGGATCATTGCTGCTTATTTCAGACCAGCTCTATCTCCTCAGATCAGTCTGGCTCTGTGTCTGTCTGTCTGTCTCCCTTTTTCTGGTTTTGTCTGTCTAAGAGTCGCTGGTCCAGATACTAACTTACAAATACTACAGGAGGGGGGAGGGCTCCAAATCTGTCCCTACCATCTTCAATGCCAATAGCATCATATGTAGACTAGGAATGGCTATAAGTGAGATTTAGGAAGAGCCTTCCTGGAGAGGAGGCTGAGTCCCCAGTTTCTTGGACACCCTCTCCGTACCCTCCTCAAAGCCAAATGCTGGTCCCAGTTCTCTGGTGTGAATTGAAAGCGATCCCCCTAGAAGACTGTGACTCCAGTGGTGCTGAGCTTGCGTTGCCTAGTGTGAGCTCCCAGATAGATCACATTTTCACACTTGCCCATCTGCCACTGCCTGCCTCCCAAAGAGCCACTCAGTCATACTCGGGAAATGTCTTGGCTGCCTCAGGAATATATTTTGAAAATGATATAAGAACAAAAGATACATGAGCCCCCTTCCCAACCCCTCCAGGTGGGGTCTGAGGACCAGGGGTCTTGAGTCCCACTCCCCACCCCCATTCCAGCCTGAGGGTAATTTGGAGATTGCCTTTTGCTCCCATGTGGTAAGAGCTTCTGAACCCTATATGGACTGTCATTTTTCTCATTGGTTTGTTTCCATTTGGTTTCAGTAATTATGACTTTGCCATTCATCCATAACACAGGCCTTTCTTTGTTCTCTGCAGCAGGGGCATGCTTCGGAGATGTTTGAGAAGGAGACCCAGCTTCCCTAGGAAGAGAAGGGGAAAGCAACAGAGTCTGAGGTACATAGACATGGCAATAGAAGAGAAAAAATCCCGATATGCTGTGAGATGGAATTCAAATCCACACCTGCTCTTGAAATATGCCTACCACAAAGCTCAGGGCTGGGCATACTCAGCTGCTCAGCCTTTGACAGAGACTGGACTATACTATACTTAGAAAGCCAGCGAGCCCTGCTACTAGCACTGCTGCTTTCCCTTTATCCCCTCCCCACTGTATGTGTGCCTGTGTGTGCCGTGCACGTGCATGTGTGCACATGTAAGTGTGTGTGTGTGTGTGTGTGTGTGTGTGTGTGTGTTTCTGTCTCTCTGTTTCTGTGTCTGGGCACAGGTGTCCTAGTGTACTTGTTTGTATGTTGAGGTCAGAGGTCAGTATAAGATGCTGTTCTTTGTGCATCTTTTACCTTTTCTTTGAGACAGGGTTTGTCAATGAACTGGAACTTCATCAAGCAGGCTAGGTTAGCTGGACAGCGAGCTCCAGAGATTCACTTGTGTCTGCCCCCTCCCCCGAGATTACAAGCTTGAGCCTCAATAGTTGGCTTTTTATGTGAGCTGTGTGCATTGAAAGCCTGTCATCATACTTGAGACTTGAGCATTTTACCGACAGAGTCAGCTCCCTAGAACTTTGCACTGATTTTCATGGAATGTGTTGGTGAGGTCTAGACTCAGATGGATTTCAACTCTGCTGAAACTCAGAGAACCCCCTATTTTTTCATTTCTAAGAAAAATGGGGGGAAAAAAGTTGGACTTCCCAGTATAGGCAAGCTGATGAATGAGAAATACACAAAGCATGCTTTGCAAGTCCTAGCCACTGAAGAGATCGGTGGAAGATTTCTGCCTCTGAGATAATTAACCATCTCACCCGCCAACTTGACAGTTTCTAGAATCACCTGGAATATGGGCCTCTGGACATCACTGGTAGATTGCAGTGAATAGGTGTTGCCAGAGTCCTCCATCATGCCCAGCATCTGCCCTTGGGGACAGGGAGAACAGGTGAGAATGGGGCAGCAAGATCCTTTATTAATTCTCAGGGAGCACCATTTATACCCTCCACCTGTGTCTCATTGGTCCCAAGCAAGTGTGTCCTCCAACTGGCACTTCCTGATTGGCTGTGACATTGTCTACATCACCAATCTCTAGGCTCTCAGGCAGACTTCAGTTTGGCCCTCATGCAGAAGTTACCTCTGAGGCTGCAATGAGGAAGCAGCCACTGCTCTGGCAACAGGGCCTTTCTGTTCCTCCTACAAATATGTTAACTAAGATGGCAAGATCTACCCTCTGTTGGTGACACCATCCCCTAGTTAGGAGCCTAGACTGTAAAAAGGAGTAAGTGAGCAGAACACAGACTTTCATTGGTCTCTGCTTCCTGGCCATGGTAGACTTTAACAGCTGCTGCACCTCTTTCCCATGATGTACTGTGAGCCAGAATAAACCACCACTTCTGGCTGCTTCCGTCAGGGAATGTTAGGACAACAGAGAAGCAAAGAGACATGCTGCTTACAGTTTGAACAAGCCATGTCGTGGGAAGATGACAGCTAGTGCACAGCCTCCCCACAATGCACTGTCCTTCTCCCTGGGCTTGCAGGGAACTGGCAGAAGGGTCATCCTGGCTCCATTGTCCGAGAGCCCCTCAGTCTACATACCTTTGTCCATCTTCTACCATATGCATTTAATTTCTGTATGGACAAATGTCGTTCTGTGATTTCTGGGGTTAATTGTGTCTCTTTGACTAGGCTATCAATTTGTGTTGTTGTTGTTTTACTTTTGGAAGGCACAATATATGAGTATATAGTGTGTGCCCATATATGTATGCATGTTTCCGTGTGTGTGTGTGTGTGTGTGTGTGTGTGACTTTAAGTTTTTCAAATTTTATTTTTAATAATGGTTCTTAAATGCTTTAACCTCCCTTGTTGCCCACCACCCACCAGAGGTCGTGGGAAAGAAAGGATACGGGGGAAGTGGACCTGTTTAGAAAGGTTCTTTGGAGCAATTCTCTTCCGTGTTGTCTAGAAATCAGCCGTTCAGTTCACAGGTTAGCAGGCAGCCGCTGGATCCACTCACAAACTCTTCATGGATACACCAGCAGTTCAGTTCAGCAGAGTCCAGATAGCAAACACGAATCAGCAGCAATGGCACTACCTAGCAGAGACATCCAGGCCTCAAGTTAGCAGGAGGGATCAGGAGGAACACCAGGAAAAGCTCTCTGCTGTGCCTCTCTTGGGGAACCAAAAAATCAGCGAAGACTTGAGACCCACAAACATTACACAGCTAGCTCTATAAGCAAGCCTAGCTCAGCCTCCATCACTGTCTGTCAAGTTCTATTTGTACTCTCCAAACATCACATGTCCTCCGTGTGTCTTGCCTCAGCGTGTGAGTCTGTCTCAGCTGACAGCACTCTGCCAATCAACCAAAGTCCGCAGAAGTGGCAAGAAGCCATGGCACACCACCAGAAGATTTTTAGTGTGTTTGTCTGTGGGGAGCCGCCCAAGTCGCACCCACATTCGCCATTACAAGATGGCACCTACATCCGGCCGAGGACAAGTTGTAAACAGGCTAGTGCGCATGTACCTGGTAATTTTCCACCTCAGAGTCTCAGCCTCTCTCGTGGCGTCATCTGGCCTGATGTGCGGGGAGCCAATGGGGAAGCTCCACGTCCCAGGCGAGCGCTGTGGCCTATATAAGGAACGGGTGTTCTGTTGTTCGGGGTCTCCACTCTTGGCAAGCTTATGCTCTCCCTCTCAAGATGCATTAAAGCTTAACTGCAGAAGGATCCTTTGTGTGCTGCGTCGTTCTTGCTGGCGAGACGGTAGCGCGGGACATTTGTCTCTGTGGAGTTCTTACAAATGCAGCTCAACTATGCCAACACATACATGTTGTTAGCAAAGAACCCCTCATCACGTGTCCTTTCGCACGCTTGCTTTAGCAGAACATCCTCTCTCCTGTATCTGCTTCAGTGAAACGTTCCTTCACGAGTCTGCCTTAGTCTTTCACCTGTGTCTACTTTAGCTAAATGTTCCTTCACATGTTTGCCACCCCAGCAAAACACCATCCAACTGACTTCCCAAAGAACCCTTAAGTTTCTACTCCTCTCTCTCTCTCTCTCTCTCTGGGTGTGTGTGTAGGTTGGGCATGTAGATTTACAAATGGAAGCCAGAGGTTGATTCTGGCTCTGTCTCCCTCAACTATTCTCCACTTTCTATCTTGAGACAAAGTCTCATCTTGAACCTACATCCCAACAGTTTAGCCAATGCAGCTAGCCAGCTTGCTCCAGGAGTCTCACCTCTGTCTCCCAGGTACTAAGGTTATATTGGGCATTGAGGATCCAAACTCCAATCCTTATGCTTAGATGGAAACATTTTATCCACTGAACCATCTCCCCATACCCTAGACCAGAAGTTGTCAACCTTCCTAACGCTGTGACCCTTTAATCCAGTTCCTCACGTTGTGGTGACCCCCAACCATGATATTATTTTCATTGCTACTACCTAACTGTAATTTTGTTACTGTTATAAATCGTAATGTATCTGTGTTTTCTGATAGTTTTAGTTAGGCACTTCTTATGAAAGGGTTGCTGGATCCCCACAGGCATCATGACCAACAAGTTGAGAACCACTGTCCTAGACTCTGAATTTAACTGTAAACATATATTTAGCTATGAACTTGAAACTCTCACAGACCATAGAAATTCTAATGCCCTCCCCCTTACAAAATTTGTCCTATACCATGTGTTCAGCCTTGGCCCTGTTTCTAGTCTCTCCCCATTTTTACCTTGATGTAACAGATGTGCAATTCTTACTGCTGAGAAGCATCCAACCAGCCCTGGATGAACTTAGGCTGGGGTTGGAGGTGGGCATGAAGGCAGCAAGAAGCGTTCTGGGTGGAGTGGGACTGTCTGTAGTTGGGGGAGTCTACATAAGTCTAGCTTGCCTCCTGTGGAGCCCCTGTGGCTCCCCTGGAAAACTTCTTTATCAAGCACTGTTGTCAGCCCATTGCTCAGAGCTCATCTAGTCGCTTAGTAGACAAGAGGCTGTTCTGAGCCAGAAACATTTCATTCTTGGAAAAGCCATGTCCTCTGATCAGGAAGAAAGTCTGACAGACAAGGGAAAAGGAAAGGGAGAAAACAAAACCCAGGTCCTGGGACAAGTGCCATGATTGCTTACGAGCCATTGGTTTGCTATTGGAATATGCATTCAAGATGGCAGGTTCTGTGACTCGGAGCTTCTTGTGACCACAATTCACTGCTATTATAGATATGAAAGGTAACTTGCATTTAGCAAGTCAAGAATTCTCAGAGATAAAAGGTAAGGGGAGCAGAACAACTCAAACTCAGTACCTGAGCCTGGTAAACTCTTTCCACATATTTCTGACTCAGTAAGGACCCAAGGCATTTTTGAATTGCTGTTACTTGCTGTGTGTAAAGGTGGGACCTCTCCTTCCCTGCAGGAAGAGATGTACTGTACTCATTCTCAGGGACTGAGAGGTGAAGGAGTGGGCTCAGGGCTGTCTACCATCAAATCTTACTCCCTCCCACCAGAGCAACACATCTCTGGGGTCTAAGACCAGCTCACAAAAGAGGGCATGGCAGGGTGCCTGAAAAGCTTTCAGAAATATTTGCATCATGTAGATAAAAGCAACTCCTGGGAAATGCACTGGAAACCTCTTTTAAACTCTATGCTTTCAAACCAAGGGACCAGGCTGCTTAGGAGAGCTGACTTGATTTGCTCCCAGTGGTTTGGTCAGGTCTGTATTCTCTCAAAGGTTGGAGGATGATAGTTTCCAATGGACAGGAGCAAAGTCTGCATTCCTTGGGCTGAGAGATTGGAGACAGAGACAGAGGAGTGGGTCTTAACAGATCCCCATGGATGGAGACACTAGGGAAACCTTTCTCCTTTAGTGCCTGGACATGTGTTTAGGAAAGGCAGGGGCTGAAGGTGGAGAACAGATGACCAAGGGCAAATGAGTGCCTACGTAGTTCCCTAGACTGAATCTGGACATTTGTTTGTGGAATCAGGGTTTCACTATGTAGCCCAGGTTGTCCTGGAGCTCTTATAGACCAGGCTAGCCTCAAACTCATAGAGATCCTCCTGTCTCTGCTTCTCGAGTACTGGTATTAAAGGTAGGCACTAGCACCCTGATGACTTGGATCTTTTTAAAAGGAAAGGAAGACAATGGAGTGGGGAGTGGAAATGTACTGGATTATGTTTGCTCGTCCAAACCCCCGGGACACAGCATGGCTTCACAGTAGATAACTGTACCCATTCCAGATGAGAGCTGGAGCCATTAGCCTTGTCTTCCAGGCCCGGATGTGTCTTCTTACACTTCCTATGAGTCCCACTTTGCTCCTTGCAATGGGAAGCTCTTCCTTCCAGGCCAGCAATTTTTCACTTGTCTCTGTTTGAGTAGAAAGCAGGTGATCAATTAAAGTAAAAAGAAATCTTTCTAGCAGGTGAAAACCAGTTGGCTCTTTTAGCCTACAGGGACAAGTTCTTCTAACTCAAGCCTGGAAAGGTGCCCTGTACTCTGTCACTCACTGAGTGGCCATCAGCTCCATGGGATGTTTATGTCCAAGGGACTTCAGGAATGGGGTGCCAGAGTCAAATTCTGAAGAAGGCTATCTTAGTAAACAACATCTGGATGAAGTAAGAAAAGGGGAGGGATGGGGCCAGGTATCACCCGTGCAGTGACAGATTGTATCTTTCAAAAGCAGCCAGTTAATGAGAAATGTAATTCATAAGAGATATTAACAGAATGTGAGTACTCAACTTTGACCATCCTGCTCAAGTTGGATCTATGCTTTGTCACATGCACACATAAGGTATGTGTTTGGAACCTAATGATGCCACCCTGTCTGCGATTTCTCCTCATGGGAAGGAGGATATGGAGTATTTGCAAGCCCTTTAGGCTTTACATCTGTGACAGCCTTTCCCCCAAGCATCAGAAGAATGTATACACGATAACAGGGCTCGGGATAAGGATGGCACTGTGGCTGCTTATAAACATACAGTTAGGATGTACAGAATAGTTGTCAATCAAGGCACTAGATATATTATAGCCCCAAGAAAATGCAACACAATTTTTAGGCAGAAGTGGAGTAAGAATCTTGAAGCCATGGGGAGGTTGGGAGGAGCTTTGGGCATTCTTAATACTCACACTGTAGAGCTGTCAGAGTCCTCCTGACTCTTTACTGATGGTTCTGGGTCCTGGAGAACCTTCCAGTCAACTAGCCAGAATATTGTGCCTCTCTACCTGGAATATCAATGCAGTCCATAAGCAGAAAAAGAAAGAAAAATAGAAAGAAAAAGAAACCAGCAGATCTTACTTGCAAAAAGGGATTAGATCATGAAGGGACTTGAACCCCCAATCTTCTGATCAGACGCCTTATCCATTAGACCACACGGCCCTATTGGGATTAGATATTATTTCACTATTTCACAACAAAAATTGAAGAATCCTGTGGGCAACAGATAAACACACACAGCAGACATCCCCCAGGGAAGAAAAGCAAGCACTGGCTCACATTGCTGAGAAGCCAGTGTCAAGAAGCAAAGGCAGGGGCTGGGGTTGGTGTGGTGCTAGATTCCACTTTCAGAACTGGAGAAAAGGAAAATAACAAACATAGAAGGCCAAGAGCTCAGGGTACAAAGAAGAGCCAATCAGGGTTATCCTTAGAGCATAATGTTCAAAGAAGAGCCAATCAGGGTTATTTTTAGAAGTAAACAGATGATTGCTGCAAAAATGGATGGAACAGCGTCTTGGAAGGAGAGTATGAAGTAGTTATTATGGGTAGTAGTAGTTAAGTGATAAAAGGGAGTGCCATTTTAATAGGTAAATGAATAGAAAATAGAGACTTTCAGAGCTCTAGAGTCCATGGGGGAAATATCTGGGGAGAATAAAGAAAAATATGGGCAGTAATGCTTTGAATAACCCAGCATAACCTTTCCTACAATTAAAGCACCCAAGGTTGGAGAGAGGAATGAATGACCAGTTGGGTCTTAAAAATGTACGTTCATGGGAACATTTGGGGAAATCTCAGGCTGGTGCAAAGGAAGATCAACCTTGCAACAATTACAAATTAATAAATGGTTAATCCCTCTGAAGCTACCAATAATTCTCCTAGTGTCAGGTTTTCTGCATGGCTCTGGGGACAGGGATTATGGGTATATTCCTCAAAACACTAAAAGAAAGGGCTGGGCAGAGTTGCAAGAATATTAAAAATGAACCTGCCAACTCTCTGGCTCTGCCAGACCACAGGGCTTCCACTGGGCCACAGGGCCCAGTGCTCTTAACTGAGTCTCTCAGCCAGCCAACTCTCTGACTCCCCTCCCACCTCTCAGTTCCTCTCACTTCCACGCACGCCTCATGCACCCCACGGTCAGCCATCTCAACACCCAATTACCCAGTAGAATTAAAACGCTTAAGCTTATAGTTAACCAGATTTATGTATCAATAAAATCAGTTTACAAGATGACAATATAATAATTTCAGAACCAATTGATAATGATAAAAGCTGCCTACCTTGATTAAACAAATTATTCCAATATTCTAACCTTTATGATATCATAACAACCTGTGGCTGGTCATAGCCATGCTGATTCACGTCCGCAGTCATCTTCCTTCTCCTTCTCCTCTGACACGCTATCTGTCTCTTCTACTCTTAGCTCTGCCTCCCTTTTCCTGTTCTATCATAGGTCTCTTATTGCCCTAATGTGATTGGACAGGGACAATCCCGCAACAGGGCAGGTGGCTCAGCAGTTAAGAACACTGGTTCAATCAATCCACAGCACTGAAAACACAAACAAACAAAAACAAGCCAACAACAAAAAACAATAAACAAAACCAGGCATGGAGGTGCATGCTTCTAGTCCTGGCACTTGGAAGATAGGAGGATAAAGAGTTCAAGGTCATCCTTGGCTACACAACAAAGCCAAGACATTCCGGGTACCCACCTCTACCAGTCACCTTGATGGAACCTCTCTGGGTGTGGATGGTCAAGGCTTGGTAACATATCCCAGGTCCTCTCCTTTCTCTCTGGAGGCACGCAGGAGGCTACTGCCTCTATCTTTTCACATATTTAGAAGTGAATGGGTTTAGACTAAGAGGTAGGTCTGTGGCATTTTCAGATCTAGTGACTGAAAAGTTCTGACTAATCACATTTGACCTTGAGTGATCCAAAATAAAATAGAAAGATGGTGGGGGTTCAGACGGAGATAAGGTGGCTCTCCCCACCCTCCCAGGCAAGAGATCTATGGAGGAGAAGGGCCAGTTGGCTCTGAAATATGAAAGAAACAAAAGTGTTTAAGTCAAAGAGACAAAAACTGTTTTAGTACTTAGCACCAAACCTGTAATTAATACAGCCAAAGACACAATGAAGACCTAATGTATGGCTTAGGGAAGCCAAGTATCCATAATAAAGACGAAAATACAACATAATTATCACTCAACTCCTTTTTAAAAAACTGTGTATGTGTGTGTGTGTGTGTGTGTGTGTGTGTGTGTGTGTGTGTGTTTGAGTCAGAAGACAACTTGAGAAAGTCAGCTCTCTCCTACCATGTTGGTTCTGGGGATTGAACCAGGTCCACAGTACACAGTCTTGGCTGCAAGCATCCTTACTAGCTGAGCCATCTTGTCAGTCCTCATTCTCTTCCTTAGAGAAATGTAAATGCCAAAAAATAAACAAAGAGAAAGAAGGAGGGAGAAAAAGGAAAAAGAAAAAGAAAATCCCCCATTGTTTAAGAATCCTTAAAATTGCAAGTGACACAAAAGAATGGCCTAAGACTTGAAAGTGAAGAATTGATATTTATTTGACAAAAACACCCATCAGAATAAGACAAATTTATTCAGAAAAAGTTAACAATTTATATTACGATAAAGTCCTCAAGTGAAGTTTAATGTCATAAAACTCAGTGGATTGAATAAAATATAATTTCATACCAGTAAAGAAAGTTTAGGACACAGAAGTTCCATGATTCAAAAAATGTAAAGTGTATCTCCAAATAAACAATGAACTGTTGAGCCACACAAGGGAAAACAAGAGAAAGTTATAAGAAATTCTAACCATCCATAATCCCACAGAAAGTTGCAAGGATAAGATGCCAAGGTGAAACTGCTTGATAATTCTAAGGGTTAAACCTTACCATGAGAAAAAGGAATGGACACTCTTTGAGATGTGTCAAAGAACACAAATGTCATTTTGTGGAAGAGTCATGCAGGTACAAGCTACCCAAGGTAACGCTCACAAATTCACCTGCAGAATCATGCATGGTGTCATTGTGTCACAGTTTACAAGAATGGGGGACTGAAGACGACTTCAAAGGCCAGGATTGTAGGAAGAGCAAAATAAAATACAGTATTTTAATAGAGTAGAATACTAAACCAGATAAATGAGTATCAATCTTAATACCATAAAAAATGCTTAAGGAAGAAAGACCAGCTCAGAATCTACCTGGGACACTTTGTTCACAAAGATAAGATACCCAAAGGTCATTCGTATCAATTTCCCATTTGGGTTGTCAATGGAGGCCTGCAACATGCAGACTCAGGAGAGCTTCCAGCAAGAAACAGGTAATAATCAGAATCAAGACACTTGAAGGAAGTGCAAGGCCAGTTTCCGAGTGTGGTTAATAAGCCTGGAAACCTCTGACCCTGAACCACATAACTGAAATAGTTCATCTTCATTGGCAAAGTGACCGGTTCAGATTCACCATGGAAAGCACGCTCAGAGAGTCCACAGGGCTGGCTCCCAGAGAGATTTAAAGGTACTAGGAACACTCATCCTGAATACCCGTGTGTCCCAGAATTAATAAAATGGAGATGATAAACTGACCACAAGCATCCATCTCTTTGTGCTTCCTGACTGTAACCAGTTGTCTTACACCCCAGCAGCCATGCCTTCCCCACCACTAGATGGACTGTATCTTCAAACTATGAGTCAAAAAATGCTCCCTTCTTTAAGACGATTGCTCAGGCATTTTATTACAGCAACAAGTTAAGATAACAGACACACAGAAAGATGTTAGACAGATAAAGTGTTTCATCCCAAAATCCTTTTAAGGAAACAAGAAGCCAAAAGCCTTGTGGGCTCCTAGACCCTGCAGTCACTCATGTCTCCTTAGTGAATGCAGACACCTACATTGTGCAGAGCAGCATCTGAGAAAAGCTGATCAACAGAGCAAACCCCTGACTTGGGATCATTTGCATGGGTCACAAGCTTCTTCCTGACCATCACCACAGCAGACAGTCACATATTATTAGCATGCCATGAATAGATTTTTATCATTTAATAATCAAGCTCTTAATTAAAAATAAGCAATTCAAAGAGCGATTAATGTGAGTGGCTTAAATAGATTTGTTTGACACCCATGGCATTTAAATAGCGGATGTAAACCAGTTCTTACTTAGTCTTAAAAATATTTCTTCAATATCACCCAAGCAAATGTGATCTTTCTCTTGGCTTGGAGAACAAATCCAAGGCCATGCTGAATGACATTTATATGTTGCATCTTGGAGAACAGAGTTTAAAAATTTGTCTATTGGGTCAACAAATAGTTATCTAGAATATTTTGTGTCTTAGCCATCACATGGAAGGCCCTTTATAACAAACCATGAGCAACCTTGGCCCATCCTACCACCCCTAGAAAACCTACGTGTTAGCAAGGCAGAGCCTGACCTGCGCTGTCTTAAGTGACAAGCACAGTGGAACATAAGCCCAGCCATGGACCTCAGGGAGGATGGAGGGTGGTTGCCTGGTATAGCAGGCCTGCAACAGAAAGGAATCCTGGACCTTGAGCATCTCCTTCAACAGGGGCTCAGCTCCAGATCTTCTGCTGGCCAGCACTTTATTCAACTCCCCCTTGATCAGTCCAACTCCCTATGCTTGGTCCTCTGGGTTTCCAAGCAGGATCAAAGTGGCCTTAGATGGCCTCATGTTAATGACCTCTGTTCAGATGGAACTCACATTTGGCTATAGAATATAAAGCCAGCTCTTTCCAAAGCACAAAACCAAACAGTACACAGCTCTGCTCACTTTTGGAGAAAAGTAGCCCAGGTTACCGTTGAGGAGACTGGGCCTGCAGAAGAGGTCAGATGGACAGTATGGTTGAAACCTAATGCCTACTTATCAAGTGTCTTGAGGAAAGCACAGGTTCCCAGCCTTTAAGTTGTCTTTGCTAGACCTGCCTGGGGCTACCCACATCAACTGTAACTTGAATGCTGAATGGGAGGACTGAATGGATGGGATATCCTGGGCAGCAGTTTTAAAAAGATAGTATGTGGAAGTCCTGAGCACAGTCATGTGGACAGTTTAGTTCATGTTTGTTCCCTGACATGACTTGAAGGGCTTCTAGGATAGTTACCAGGCCCTTACATGGGTTATGGCCATGTCTGCTCAGGCAGCCATAACAAAATGTCACAGACAAGATGGCCTGGATGACAGAAATTTATTTTCATAGGTCTGGAAGCTATTATTCTAGCCTTCAGACTAGGTCTATGGTCTATCTCCTTGCTGAATTCCCACCCACACAGCCCGGGGCTGATGCTCTCCTCAAGGGAAGGCTAAGGATACAGATCCAATCCCAAGAACCCAACTTTTGGGACTTCATCCTTGCTAGGAAAATGTAAACATCATCAACCTGGTGGCCCCAACTGAGAGCCTGGCATAGGGCTCTTCCTTCTGAATCATTTCATTAGTTAATTACATGAGTAATGTTGATAACCACAGAATTCCAGGGTGGTTTTCAAGCTGAGCTGGACCTTCCTCTTCTTTGTTCTTTTATTCACCTGACAGCAGAGCCCAAACAAAAGACAACAGAGGAATGTCTCTAAAACACATTACCTACTATCAAGTGAAGGCTTCTCATGTCTTTGCTAAAATAGTGAGCCCAGAAGAATTTCTTATAGGGGATGATTTGGGGATTGAGAACATTTGAATATGCACAGTAAGCTTTGCTAAGTGTGAGACCCGATTTTCAACTCAGTATTCAATATGCTTCATGGTCCTTTAAACATTTAGCCTGAGAGGACCTCGCACACTGTGTTTAGTGAATCTGCCTTGTGACTGCAAACCGCCAGGTGAGGTCACACACCAAATCTTGTACTTGGTGTATGGTGAAGGTGTCAAAGAAATAAAACTTAAAAGGGTCTTACAGCATTTCAGGGTGTATAATTTTAATTTAAAATGTCCAACAAGAATGCTTGCTTTAAAAATCCACATCTCACCATTAATCAGCTGAGGTCGTTAGCTATTTAATGGCCAAATCCTCATCTGTGAAACAGGAAGCTGTGGAAAAAGAGGCCAGGGTGTCGCCATGTGTCACTTACTAGCTAATGTGGTGGGAATAGCCATCATCCTAGTAGTTAAGTAGATGTGGTCACCAGGGAAACGCAGAGATGACAGTGGAGGTGGTAACCTTAGGTGGGAATAGCCACAGCCCTGCTGTAACAATACCAAAGCATCAAGTAGTAAATACCGAGAGTAACTGAGCCAAAACCAGCAGTAGTGATGTCTAAGGTGATAGTCTAGGACTTTCATGTTCTCTTTTTATCTTATGTTTTATTCATTTATTTATTATAAGTCTCTGTGTGGAGATACTTGTGTGACACAGTCCACAGAACACAACTTGTAGGACTGGTCCCTTTCCTCCACCATGTGGGACCTTGTGTTCAAACTCAGGTCCTCAGACTTGGCAACAAGTATCTATATTCACCTAGCCATCATGCTGGCCCCTGCATGTTCCCTCCTCCTGATTGTGTATTATTGTCTCTAAATCTGACCCCAACTCTGTGCCATGTTATGAGGCAACCAAATGAAGTGGCAACTGAAAGATTTTCTAGAATCTCTCTATCAGTTAACACAAACAAACATCACAAGTACTAAACATATAAGTGTGCCTAGAGGCACAAACTTTGGCCAAAAGTTTCAAGAAAGAATGAAGCTGAGAAGAGCACTTGCTCCTCTTCTAGAGGATCTGGGTTCAATTCCCAGCACCAACATGGCATCAGACGTCAGTTTGGGCTCCAGTTTCAAGGGATGAGACATCTTTCTCTGGCCTCCACAGCCACTGCATGGACTTGGTACAAAGACAAAAGACACACACACACACAGAGATACACACACCAATGCACATACACACAGAGAGACACATAATCACATATATACACACTAATAATATTTTTTATAAAACTCTAAAATCACCACTAGCAGAAGAAGAGCTGGTGGGTGGGGATAGGTTCAGACTTGGCTCATAATGAACAAATAAGTTGATGAGCCGTGCCATGGCCACTGCTTTACCCTTGAACCCTGGCCCATCAGGCCAGTCTATACCTTTTATGTTTACAGGCTGTCTCTCCTTCTGCCTCTCTGACTTTGCTCAGGTCCTGATTCTCTGCTTAAACCCTGGTCAAGTGCAAGCATGCATAGTCTGATAAGAGAGGCTCCAAGGACTATCCCTGCAGGATGGAAGCTTAGTGATCTCCAGGCCGTCTCTGCTCTAAGGAGCCCCCCACAGAGTAGCCCACCCTGGTGTGACATCTGTGTCTGCTGCTGTCTGAGTGTCCCTCCTGCAGTACCCTCATCTGATGTCATTAGGAGTCCTCTGCTTTTTAATGTAGACTGCATTAGATACTGTTTGTGACAGCAGTGCCCCACCCCTGTAATTACTTAATTCTTCTGGAATGTGAAAAACTGGCATTGGAGTCTGAACCGGGTCACAGCAAGTCAACCCTGTCCTTTGTTACCCAGGACACCATCCTACCCAAAGCTGCAGGAAGGGTCAAAAGTCCCTAAGAGAAGAGCCTTTCCTTGGGTTGAGTTTGAAATCAGACCTGGGATGCACATCTTTGGAATCAAGAGACTGTCAGCGGACAGCTACCAAACTTAAGGTGATTTTTATTTCTTTTCCCCTGCCTACCTCCTTTTCTCTCTCTTAAGATGCTAAGACTCAAAGCCAAATCCATTAAACAATTCCTACTTTGATTTGCAAAAGCCAACAGGCATTCTGTGAGCAAAGGGAACAAGTCATTTCTTGCTTCTGAGTTCAGGAATGAATTGTCTTTCCATTCAGGTCCTTCGAGGTATGTCAAGCTGAAGGGTGATCTAATCCATTTTCAAGGTTAAAAAAAAGAGTGCTCATTGTCCACGCTGGGCTTTTTTCCCCCATTCTCCCTGTTGCTGAACACACAGGAGCTGATCATTCAGCCTTGATTCCTTAATCTGTAAGTGAGAAATTCAAGATCTTATTCACAGGGCAAACACAGCAAAACTGGAGGCTCCCTAAGCAGGGGTTGACCTGGCACATGTGCTCCAAAGATATTTGTAAATGGAGGGAGTTTCACTAAGTGAACAAAACAGTAATTTGTCAAAGAGGAAGGAAAAGAAGACAGTAGATTTGAATCCAGCTTAGAGACAGCTTTTCATAAAACCCTTTGAGTGTGGTAACAGATCAGGAGGTCACATAGCCACAGAGACAGAGCAACAGCCACGCTGGTTATGCACACTCCTGGGCTGAAGTCTTCCAACTGTAGACCAATGGATAAAGTCATGGCTAAAGAAAAGAGAACTAAAAACCCCTCTTGTTCCCCCTTGGTTTTATTTTTCATAAGCAAACATCAGAAGATGGCTCCCAAGTAAGCACTGTTTCTTGCATTTTGACTGGTGGCACCCACGACAGTGCTGGATCAGTGCTATGTGCACTGTGAGGACCAAGTGACCAGTCTCCCATTTCTGCTGTCTTACTTTTGTTTCCTGTTGCTGTGACAAAATGCCCTGACCAAAGCAATTCAAGGCACAGTTCCAGTCACAGTCCATCATTGCAGGGAAATCAGGGCTGGAACTCAAAGCAGCTTGTCACATCATATCCACAGTCAGAAGAAAATAAATGAATTAATGTGTCTGCACTTGCTAACTCTCTTCTGTCTTTACTCTGTATCATCCAGATTCCCTTGCCCTGGGAATAGCACCACCCATGGTGGGCATGTCTTCCCACCTTAAGTAAGATATTCAAGACAACTCACAGACATACCTATGGGCCAACCTAGTCTAGACAAGTTCTCTAGCCAATTTGATTTGTACTAAGGTTTGAATATGTTTTAGTTACTTTTCTATTTTCTAATACCTTGACCAAAACAACCTATAAAGGAAAGAGTTAACCTGGGTTTGCAGTTCTAGAGGGTTACATAGAGTCTGTGATTGCAAAGCAGAGTCAAGCATGACAGCAGAACCAGGGGTTTGAGGCCTTACGTCCTGAACTGCAAGCAGGAAGCAGAGAGAATAAACTCCAGGCTACTGCGAACCCACCTCCAGGGATGCACTTTTTCCAATGAGACCACACTTTCTAAGCCTCAAAAACAGTGTCAAAAACTGGAGACCATGTGTTCAAATGCCCTAGATTGGGGACCCTTCTTATTCAAACTAAGACCAAAAAAACCATGATAGATTATGATCATGGCCATGGCCACAGCAGGATACATGTCTAGGCAGGCCATAATTCTAAATAGCCCATGTCTTAGCTTGCCTTCTATTACTGTGATAAAACACTATGACTTGGGGAGGAAAGTTTTTATTTCATCTTACATTTTTCAGTCCATAACTCAGAACAGGAACCTGGAACTGTAATTGAAGCAGAGACTATGGAGAAACACTGCTGACTAGCTTGTTCCCTATGGCTTATTCTGCCTGTGTTCTCATACACCCCAGGACCACTTACCATGGTGTAGAAGCAGAGTGGGAGGGGCTTTCCTACATCAATCATCAATCAAGAAAACTCCCTGGGGTCTTGCCTTCAGACCGATCTTATGGAGGCATTTTCTCCATTGCTATGCCCTCTTTCCATATACCTCTGGGTTTGTGTCACGTTGGCAAAACACCAACCAGTGCAACCTGGTAGAATGACAGCCTTCATTGATGGAATATTCACCTTTTTTACCCTCCCCTGTAATCCAAGACTACAGACCCAACACACAGAGCATTCTCTTTTCTAGTCTAACAGATAGTGGTGACCTGGATTTTGAGTTCTCATCTGTGAAATATTTGGGAATTCCATCATGGACCTCAGGAAGTAACTCTTCCCTGATCAGAAAGGGGCACATAAGGAAGATCTGCACAGAAGTGTCCACCTTTGCTCATGATTTTGGATGGAGCATGTGGAAGTCTGATTCCTGTTATCTGCAGCCATCTTGTCATCAAGAAATTAAAATCAGGAAGCCTATAGAGACACCAGCTCAGAACAGCAATGCCATCACGGGCTGCACGGTGATGCTGGCATTGGCTGCATACAGAATGGAAAATATTAGTCTAATTAGACTTCTATTATCTTTTTCAGTTTTTATTATTGGAACAGGGTCTTACTCCATCCTGCTCATTGTCCTATGAGCCACCAGGTCTGACTTCTGTAGTCCTTTTGAACTTAAATATCTATCATCAAAGATAACATTGTGCCAAGGAGTGCTGCTGCCTCTGTAATAACCAGGAGTAGTCATCATAATAACAAAATGTGAATTCCGTGTAATTTATACTAAAATTAGGTAAGTTCAATTTCAAGATGGAAGGCTGAGCTGTTAAGGAGGTGATGGTGCAGTCAACAAAAAAGAGGGAGGGACACGAGCATTGCCAGCCCTTATCAAAGTGTGGGTTTCCCCTCCCTCGAGCTAATGCTGCCACATAGATCTTACCATCAGACTTTATTCTTCCCTGTTCTGGAAGCCAGGGTTCCTTAAATCAAGGGGTCAGTGAGGTGGAGTCTTTGTGAAGGCCTTAAGGGAAAGAGAGGCCATTCTGTGCCTCTTTCTGTGGGTTGAATAGCATCTTTCTAGAAGATGTGCAAGTCATGAACCCCAGAAACATGCACATGATCTTATTTGAAAAAAAAGTTCTAAGAGATGGAAAAGTGAGGTATTAGAGTGGATTCTAACCCAACATGGCTGCATTCTTCTAAGAAAGGAGAGTTCGGGCACTGAAGTGGCCTGCACAGAGGGGAATCCTGGACTGTATTAAGAGAGGGTCATGTACAAGCCAAAGAATGTCCACGGTTAGCAGAAGTCATGAGAAAGACCTGGAATTACATCCCACACAGCCATTCAGAGTACCCAACTCTGGGCATGCCAACCTTTTGTCTAGATTCTGTTGGCTGTAGATGGCCTTGACATTCCTGACTTGGAGACTTACTACTCTGAATTTCACTATTATTGTCAAACAGCCTACTGTGTCTCTGTCGCATTTAAGAACAATTGTTATTGGCCATAAGTTCTCTGAAGACATTTACACTATTCTATCTACCAGATCTATTTATGAATAAAGTCATATTCACAGGTACCAAAGTTCAAGACATATGCATGTGTTTTGGAGATATACAATTTAGCCTCATGGACATTTCAATTTTATTTCAATGGTTTTTTGACCTGCAAATGAATCAAGGTGAGCCAGACACTTCCAGAACTTTTCTATTGCTTGGTTGAACTCTCAACCCACCATCAGACATGATCAATTTAAGTAGAAAAATAGGATTTCATGGTTTATGACACAAGACATATGTAAGTGACAGCTCATACCTGTGAGTAAAGAAGAGGAAGCAGCATGGGGTAAGGAAGTGCATCATCAAACTTCAGAGACTTCCTTTTTCCCCAGTCCCTTCCAAGGGTGGACACAGGCTCTGCCTTCCTAGATTTTGAGAAAGACTCCAGACATCTGTAACTCTTATACCTCATGGCTTTATAGGATCGCTGGCCTTTTTGGACACACAGTGAACATCTACCATTCCATCCCTTGGGAAGCTGACACAGGGGGATGGACAATACCAGGCCAGCCTGTGGTATTCGGTGATAGCTGGTCTTGAGACGAGATAACAGGACTCAGATCTGTTAATTATTCCTCCTTGCTGTGGACATGACTGCTCTCCTGTTTTGGTCTCATCCTAAGTATGAAATTCTCAGTGATAAATTAAATCAATTATCTTGCGATCCCCTGGAGGGAGAATAGAGGCTGGGATAAAGGATACTAAGGGGTCCCAGAAGAGTTACACTTTCAGAGAGCTGCAGTGGCTGGCCCATATCCCCAGTTCCTCCCTCACTACAATTGCCTGTACCCGCTCACTTCAGAATTTGGACAGTCATTGAGGGTTTTTTTCTTTCTTTCTTTTGCATATGATCAGTATGGAGATTTATGGAGACGCTTGCTTTTTATGCAGCTAAAGAGGGAAACATACACACACATTCTACACAATAGCAGCAAATGAACCTTCGCCAGCTCTGCACACATTTACACAGCAACAGCAGACATAGTGACACCAGACTGTGAGGAGAGAAAGCGAGCTTGTCAATATTTACAGAGACCAAAATGGGGAGGCCTCCTGTTTCTCCTTCCTTCCCTCAACAAACACAGAGTGGAGGCCAGGGTCTCAGCGCTGGAGGGAGAGCTGGGAATCACAGAGCCCTGCCTGGAGGCACTCAGGGGTGTCTGAGATGTGAGCATTTGACATAGCCCAACACTGTGTTTTGATGTAGGATAATGCCAGGTGATGCCAAGGGCCTCGGGGGCAGGCATCTAAGTTATGACAGCACTAACCCCTGACTCTGTGCTTTGGAAGAAGGCTATAAGAGGCACCCTCAGCTAGATTCTGACAGATAAATAAGACAGTTGGGCACAGGCAGCCCATGACCACCTCAAGATGCAAGGCCTTTTGATGTCTACAGCTTCTTGAGCTGAAGGTGCAGCCCATCGAAGAATGGCATCTTTCTTATCTGGTTAAACCTCCCTGAATGCTGTACTCATCTCTGTCCTCACTATGACCAAAACACTGACAGGGACAGCTTCAGTGGGAAAAGAATGATGATGTGGGGCTTCTGTTCTCAGATGAGTGAGTCCATGGTGCTTGGCCCTATGCACCTCAGCAGAGTGTCATGGTCTTGGGAGCCTTTGGAGAAAGAGCGTCTTCACTCCTTCACTCCTGTGGGTGGCAAGATACTTCCTCAGAATTATTCAAATCCCAACCACAGCTACAATCTCAGGCTCCTAGGGAGAAGAACTCACAGCAGGTCACAAAGGAAGTAAGGAACTTCAGTGTTTGTTCTTAGCAGGTGAGAAAGCCAAAGTCCAAAGGAAAGCATGAATGGGCTCTGAGGGAGCAACTCCTTTCCCCTTCCCCACCTCCTGGGAGATCTACCTGGGAATGGCAGAGGTCTTCTTAGAAGCCATCTTTATCCACTACTCAGTCTGTTACAACCAGAAGCAGGGCTGTGTGAAAAGGTGAACCTGCAGAGTTGGGAAATTTACTAGGAAATTTACAATGCTACTACCCTAGGGTCCACTGGAAGAGGCCCTGTGGGATTTGGCCTGAGCCTGCTAAGTTTGGCTTTGCTGGGATTCTGGGAGCTCCATCCATCCTTTCTTTAACCAGCTGGGAGCTTTCTCATTGTCTTCTCTTGAATTCAAAGCTGAACTGATTTAGACATGAAGCCTGTGAGTCCTGTAAATCCTGATCCCTGTAGGGGAACAAGCAACCATTTCACAGGGGTTGCCTAAGACAGAGGACAGCACAGATATTTACATTATGTTTCATAACAGTAGCAAAATTACAGTTATGAAGAAGCAACAAAAATAATATTATGGTTTGGGGTCACTACAAGATGAGGATCTTGTCTTAATGGGGTCACAACATTAGAAAGGTGGGAAACCACGGCTCTAAGATTACCTTCAATGAATTACCTTCCTCTCCTAATTTCTTTTCTCCACCCCCAGCAAACTTGGCTCACAAAGCCCTGGGTAATCTCTCAGGTCACAAGGCAGGCCACAGAGTTCTATAGATCTACTGCTCCTTCACCATGAGGGACAGGGCTCCTCATCTGCACTGTACATATGCCAAGTACGGTCCAAGTGTGCACCTGCTGCCCGAGTTTCTGGATCAAGAGACAAAGCTGTCACATTACAGAGAGGACACTCTTCTTGAGCCAGCCTCTCTACCAACCAACAAGTGTTAGCCCCGTGAAGGCTGTCTAGCCTCATGCCATGGAAATTAAATTTTGCTCTGAACACAAGCATTCTCCTGGAGCAAACATTTCGAGCAGACTAAACTTCTCTAACAATGAGCCCAAAGTTTCATAGAGAAGCAATTTCCCTTGGTAATTTGCTCAGCACTCAATGCTTTTAGTTCCTCTAAGTTCAACTCTCACTAAATTATTTTTCAGGACCATTCATTTTTAACATAATAAGGCGCGTGATAATAAGGTCTTCGCCAGATGGATGCGTGTGTGACAATGCCTTATTTTCTGTCTTGGAGATTTAATCAAATTCGCTAAGTTAGAAGACCATAATAGATATTTTCAGTAATGTATGTTAAAAGGGTTTTTATACGATGTCTTGCAACTTGTGAATAAAATCAGACAGAACGTATGTTTGCGACTTTCATAGACGATGAATTAACTGACCCAAGGAAGTCAAATAAGTCCCCCTCTTCCAGATCTTGTCAGCCCAGCATCCTCTGGGCAAGCTTTTTAGGAAATTTTCTAAATAGAGATGCATCTTATCACAAGGAAAAACAATGTACATTTTTTGCTGGTTTCCTTAAAACACCTCGAAATAATAAGAAATAATAAGAAATGACCACTGCTTTCATTCTGACGGCTTAGGGGATTCCAGTTGGTTCTTAGTTTGTCAGGAGCTATTATAATTTGCTCAGGGTCAAGAAGACTATGATGTTTCCCCAAAATGCTATCTGTGTTCATTTTCAAGAATGTCCTGTGTGCTGAGTGGTCTTTTTATCAACTTGACACAAACTCAGGCAATCTGAGAAGTTGAGCCCTCGGTTGAGAAAACGCCTCTATCAAAGTGGCCTGCATGTAACTCTGTAGATCGTTTCCTTGGTTGTCGATTGTCGCTTGATGCCCAGTTCACGGTGGAAAGTACTAACCCTGGTGATTCTGCATGAGGTATGAGAAGAGGCTGAGCGAGCTATGGGGAGTAAACCAGTAAGCAGCGCTCCCCATGGCCTCTGTTTCAGATCCTGCCTCCAGGCTCCTACTTGAGTTTCTGGATGGTGTAATAGGGGTATGTAAGCCAGATAACCCCTCTCTGCTAGTTGGTTTTTGTCTTGGTGTTTATTGCTGCAACAGAAAGCAAACAAGAATAACCTGCCATCTGTGTATAGATCAGACCCATCGGTGCTTCTTCACAGCCCACAGATTGTTCTTCTCCGTCTCTCAGTGCTGTTCCTACCACAATACTTGCCTTAAGTATTACACTGAGGCAAGATGATGTACATCTGGCTTTTCTCTCATTAATCCTGGGATATGCGAAAGAAAAACCAGATCCGCAAGGGTCAGAATCACAAGGTCCCACTTAAAGATCCCAGGCGCTAGTTCTTCTAATTCAAATGTACACAACTTTCTCTCACCCAGCAGCCTCCTTGGGCTCATCCATGAGCCTAGAGTGAAGCTCCACTGTTAGGGTGAACCTTCATCTCTATCTCCACAATTAACCCTAGCTTATTCTAGAAGACCTACAGAAATTTTGGAGAGCCCCACCCAGGGCTCTCATGTTACTAGGAAAAATGAGATCACTTCTCACAGTTCTTAATCTCATTGATAACATAATTTGAAAATACAGAGTCATAAGAAAGTAGGCAGATAATTTTATTAGCTTTAGAAGACAAACCACAAAGTAGGAAAGCTTTCAACCTTGTCAGGAAGATGCCCAAAGGATGGAGCTGGAGAAGAGAGGGAAAAGCCATACCATTTGAGTTAAGCCTACAGGCTCAGCATTAGAAGTCAGCCATGTGTCCAGACAAGCAACCTCATGATGATGGGAGGTGAGGGAGTGGGGTTTTGGCTCCAGACAATGAGTAAGGAGGTCCAGGTGTCTGGGAAAGCATGTTTAAGACAGAGATAAGACATACAAAAGGACAAATTATGCTTTTCTGAGTAAGGGCTCATACAGTACACAGCTGTGCCTCCATAAGCAATGGGGGGACTGGGGGGAAGGGTTCCGGGGAAGAAAAAGCACTCTATCTCCTTAATTTTACCCTGGCTCTGTTTAGAATAGTGATTCCTGAGTCTGCCTACCTGAGAGCTGCTCCTTTGGCCAAGTGGTTGACTGATCCAATTGGATAAACTCTTAAGTGAGCAGCCAATGGCTTGTCTCCACCGGAGGTGGATTCCATTCTTTTAGGTAGGAGGTAACAATTCATCCTGTATAATCCTATATTTCCTGCTCCCATCACCCACCCCCCAAGGTGGTCCCTCCCAGGGTGGACTTAACCTTTTTTCTTAGGCTCCAATAGATTTTCAGTGTGGTTGCAATAAGCAAAGGTAGTCCCTGGAGACGGCAGCATCTGTGTACATTTTTGGTGGCCGTTGACTACCTTGCTAGACTCATATTCCCTGGAGTTGAGGAGGCATCACCAAGCATTTGCTCAGTGCAGTTGAACTAATTCACAAAAAATATTCTGAGTTCCATACTGTCAAAAACCTCCTCTTTCCACTCAGATGGGAAGGAAATTATTTTAAGTTTCTACAGGATTTCAACTTCTTTTGAATATGTCAGTATATTTATAAAAATTTATAATAAAATTATAAGGAATTTAATGTACATGAATATTTTTAGCACGCATCATCTCATTAGTTAAAAAAAACACTTAGGATTAAATTGTATGGCTTGTACTTTTATTTCTCTAGAATAGATTTATAGATATCTGCTCTGGTTATTCCATTGTTCGGGGTTTTAATTCATAATGTCTGTGTGTGCAAAAAAACCCCCCAAATCTGTAGTAAATATCTTGTATGATTCTATCTCCTTAATTGCATGAGATAGCTCATGCAGAGAACTCTGGGTATTCATTGGCAGGAAGATGGGTCTTTAACTTCCTCTGATGGACTCAGAATAGAGTCCAGCAGCCTTCCAGACAGATCTGTCTGTGTTTTTCCCCACATAAGCAGCTCGATGAAGTATCCAACCAAAATACAAGAGAACACTTACACCTCTACAGCAAGAACATGGACTGTGGGACATATACGTGCACACACACACACACACACACACACACCTTTTTGTGTTTGTAGACACATGCAAAATGTACACATTGAATCACCATACTTATTGCTATTTTGGCTCAAACCAAAAGAATTTATTTTCTTGGGCCTGAAAACTGTGAGATTTAACTGACCTGACTGAATGAGGACCCCCTGGACACAGTGTGTGAGTGGTGATCTCTCCTGGGTCTAAACACTTAGGCCAGCTGTAATGTTCATACCGGAAGTTGCAGTGTTCAGATGGTCCAGATGTGAATGAAGTCAGGCTCAAGAATCCATTCACAGAATGACAACAGAGAAAGGGTCATTGCTCACTGCCTCCCAGATCTCCCTCCGAACTGACAGTTCTGGAATGGCGGTGCCTACTTGGTGGGGTAACTGTGACATCAGGATGAGACATCCTTATGACAGTACCCAGGACATGACATGGCAGCTGAGCCTTTACTGCAGGAGCCAAAGATGGCAGTCTGGTTCCCAATAGGTTTACAATTACACACAGCAGCTCCTTAGTGGCATACTGGACTTAGGGGCTCTGATTCCCTGTCTCTGTTATCACAGTAAGCAGCTAAGGCTCTTTCTCCTTCCACACCACTCCCCTCTGCAGGCTCTTTTCCAGGTTTCAAGCTTGCAGGGTTGGATGCCATGCCTAAAAGGACTTTCTTCCAAAGAACAGAGCACATTTATCAAGTGGCAAGGTCCAGGCTCAAGCTGACACAGGAATGTGCCCTGGAGGAAAGGGCTGTCAGGTGGCTTCTCCAACGTCCCCTTGTAGCCCAGAGGAACTGCTCAAGTGGCGGCCTTGTGGTTGATGAAGTCTTTTGTCCTCAGGTCAGAGCATAAGGAAAATCAAGCAAAGGTGCCTCCCTCCTACCAGTTTAGGGCCTCCTGGCATCTTCAGGGTCTGAACCCCCACACCGAGGCAGGCAAGGCACGTAGGCAGAAGAACCTCCATCTATCGCCTTGACGGTCCTGACATGCTTTGTAAGGTTGCCAAGGAATGCGGCTGTTCAGTTCATTCTGTTAGCCTGTGTCCCAGGCTTCTGTGCTTGTCTACTCTTGGCAGCTGGAGCTACCCAAAGTTAGAAAGGAGCAGGGTAGGCCAAGAGACGTGCTTCACAAAAGCTCAGTCGACTAGACACGGGTACTCACAGGTGGGAGATAGATTGAGTGTGTGAGTGTGTGTGTGTGTGTGTGTGTGTGTGTGTGTGTGTGTGTTGTTTCTTAGGTGTCATCCATCTTGTTTTGAGACAGTGCCTCTCATTGGCCTGGAGTTCTGCCAATCAGGATAGGCTGGCTGGCCAATGAGTGCCAGGGATCCTTTTGTCTCCTCCTCCTCAGCGCTCTGATTATAAGCACATACTACTATACTATACTGCATCCAGCTTCTTTATGTGGGTGCATGGAATTGAAACCCTTTTGCAAGAAAAGCACCTCACTGACAAGGTATCTTGCAGGCCTTTGGTTGAATCGTTAAAACCTCCACAAGGCTGCAATCTCCTGCTTCTCAGGGATTCAAACACTGGGTTTCCTGTTATCTTCCGTCTCTGACTCGATGCACAAGTGACTCTCACTAATCTATTTACCTCGAAAAGTGCCATGTATCTTCTTGAAAAGCATAGACTGCAGAGATTGAAATGATTTATTTTCCACCCAGAACCACCATTTGGCGGCAAGTGACAGAAGCAAACATCTCTACAGGTGTATGATGACACCTGAGTGAGAGACAGGGCAATGCCACCGGAGAGGCCATCAGTCGTATTCTTTAAAATGACTATTAAGGAATGCGTGTGTTCACGCAGCCATGCATTTGTGAGTGTGTATGAATGTAAGTATGCGTGTGTTGCTGTGAGCATGCGCAGATTAGGGAACTGTTTCATCCAGCTTTTACACGGATTCTGAGGCTTAGTCTCAGATCCTCATTCTTGCATGGCAGGCACATTCATTCAATGAGCTGTTTCCTCTTCCGCCATCAAGTTTCACACAGAAAGATAAGTTTCATAAAGACTGGAGGGAGAGGTGGGACTGCTCAGCGAGGAGAAAGTTCGCGTGGAGACAGCAAGGGGCTGAGCCACCCTGCACCTACTAACCTACTCCCGAGTGGCTGGTCAGTGGACCATGTGCACAGGGATTTTCAAAAGCAGATAGGAGTTGAGGCGAGAAGTGAAGGGTACATGGTGGTCTGAGTGATGACGTTGACCATAGGTTCATATATTTGAATACTTGGTCCCCGGGTGGTGGAACAGTTTAAGGAGGGTTAGGAGGAGAGGCCTAGTAGACCGACATGTGTCACAGGTGCAGGTTGTAAGGTTTAAAAGGCATGCCATTCCCAGTTAGCCCATCTCTCTGTCCCTCCCCTCCCCCCCTCTCTGCCCATCATTCTTGTGTCTCAAGATTCTATGCTCTCTGCCATGAGAGTCATGGACTCACCCTCTGAAACTGTAAGCCCTCAAAAAAAAAGCCCTCTTTCTTCTGTAAGTTGCCTTGGTTACAGTGTCTCATTACAACAATAGAAAAAAATAACAATGACAGAGAACTTACACAGGACTTTCTATCTCATGTGGACTCAGCTCTCTTGAATCTCTGGATTCAAATCCAGATCCAAATCCTGAGAGCATTCTACCAACAACATGATTCCGAGCAGAGCTGTTCCCCTCTGACCCCTTGTGACAGGTCATGGTTAAATGAAGGTGACATAAAAATACTATCTAGAACTGTCTTTGAGCTGTGAAAAAAAAGGCATTGATAAAGTCTGGATGAAGCTGGTCCAGGTGGGGCAGGTCTGTCATTCTGGCTACTTGGGAAGATGAAGCACAAAGACCAAAAGCTCAAGCTGGCCTGGGCCACAGAGTGAGTTCAAATCTAGTCTGGACAACTTAGTGTGACCCTATCTCAGAGCTGTAAAAGCAAGCACAAGGCTCAGCAGGTATCTGAGTGGTGGAGCTAACAGGTACCTGGCATGTGCAGGCACTGGTTTTCCAGAGTAGTATAAAACCAATACAAACATTTATGGAACATGTGAATGAGTCTTATAGATTTATGTCTCACCCCAAGGTCTCATATGTGTGTGTGTGTGTGTGTGTGTGTGTGTGTGTATATATATAACAATTTTATACATATCACAATTATAAATATTTTAAATCCATGTACATTTCAAACACAAACATTCAACCTCTACCAAACTTGTTTCTTCTTTGTTTATTAATTAAAATTGTTATTGGATAGTTTCACATGAGTGTATACTTCCCACTCTTACCCCGCCCTCCCCATCGCAGTCCACATCCACTGTTCTGCACAAACATCTTCCTTACATTCAGGTCTATTCATTTCACTTTGTGACCCACTGAATTTATCCAGGGTCATGTGTTTGAGCAAGGGTTTGGAGCTACATACTGGAGCTTGGTGGGCTCTGAAGTGAAGAGTCAACTAAACAGGATAGTTTACCAGGTTGTAGGATCTGTGCATAGTCAATAATTCAGTGGAAAAAGGCTCAAGAACCACTCCCCAGTCTAGATCAGTGTCTTGGTGGAGCCAGTCCTGTGCTAGCCCAGGGTGGATGCTCAATGTTACTGTGAGTTCATCATCACGTAGGTTCTACCAAGTCTGGAAGGTAGCAACCTACAGCCCTTCACCCAGTCTTCTGACCCTCCCAAACCTGCCAAGCCCTCTTCCTCTTACAGTGTGTGTAATGTATCTGCACAAGAGGGGAAAGAACCAGGTTTTCCATTTTTGAGTGGGCTCCCCCATTTAATAGATGAGAAAATGGAAAGTCGGAGAAATAAATGACTTCTAATGTCAAGTTGATATTAAGTGCAAAAGCCCAGATTTGAGTACGGATTACCTCAAATGGGAGAGATTAGGCAGGCAGAACCTCATTCAGAAGATTAAATACAACGGGGTAAGCGCTGAGTGGAAGGAGGGAAGGGAGCAGACAAGCGTCCATCAACAGCAATATAGGAATTTAAACAAGGAGCAATGAGTTTAGGTCCGTGAAATTAAAGAGGGAAATGACAGAGTTCAAAGAAACAAGCATTCTTGACCATCCATAATGGCGGTGCCCTGGGAGTCACCCCCCCCCCACCATCCCCAGGAAGCAATTTGCCAAAAGCACCAAGAGGTGGAAATGTATTTATTCTCTGGCTCTCAAGGAAGCCACCTGAGTTAAGGGGCAGGCACCATCCATATCATAAAAGGTTCATTGCAATGCAGCTTAGAGGAGAATCAAAAATCTCAACATTTTCCAGGGCCATGCACTCTAAGAAAGCCTCTTATGCCCCTCAAATGGAAAGTTTATTTTTTTCTAATTGGTTTTAATCGAGAAAGTATTCAGCAAGAGGATATGGCAATGGAGATAAATTATTAAAAAATGATCTATTTAGAAAGAGGCTAAACACTCCCCAGTCAACCGTGGGATGCATGAAGCTCAGGCTAGAGTTTGGTGAGAGCAAGATGCTGTCATGAGAAGAATTTATCCATTTAGTATATGTGAGCCTCCTCTGTAAAACACGCTTAGATGTGAGTGGACAGACACTGAAGCGTGGCTTGTTTGCGTCACAAGTGCGGGGAACAAAACTGACTGACAGCCACTTGTGAGGCTTAGCATGGTATTTATCACTTGCAAGGCTTTCATAACGGGCTCTGTTTGAGGCAAAAGTGGTCCAGGTTTGTATCAATTTTCACAAGGGCTTTGCATACATTCCCCTTATTTCAGCTGTCCTTATTGGACGCATGTGCTACGATCTATTCATTGAACAGATCTCTAACAAGAAACTGGCTTTCTTTTCAATAATGGAGAAGAATAAAAAGCAGTAATGGCATTGATAAACAGACCAAGCTCTCCTTTGTCAGCATCCTAGGCAGGAAAGGATGGTGTTTCGCTACTGAACACACATCGGTACCATGGCTATGATCTGTTTGAAAGTCTTGATGCCTAGAATGTTTTAGAGAAGAAAATACACAAAGCTCTCCACTGTGATAGAATATTCACTTTAGCATGGCCCACACATAGCACAGGTACAGTCCAGTGCATGCTGATGATGACAGCTGGGGGAGTGGAGAACAGTGAAGGCCCCTCCCAGACACCTGTCAGTGTCTTTACAGATGCTTTGAGGGATCCTCCAAGCCTCATCGATTCTAGGAGGTTCTTCATTGTCCCCAAGGCTTGTCAATCCACTTTACAAATGGCACACATTGTTTTTGGCTTTAACTGATGTATTCTTCTGGAATATCCCCATGAGAGACTTAGTGTGAGACTGACCAGCAGGGACAGTGGCCAGCCATAACCAAGTCCTACATGATGATATTCATTTGTGCTCAGTAGTGGCTTCACTAGTTGTACATTGTTTTAGTGGCAATTTTACTTTCCCAGTAGCCTAGCAGGTATGAGGTCTGATACTGTGGATGGATGGATGGGTGGATGGGTGGATGGGTGGATGGGTGTGTGTGTGTGTGTGTGTGTGTGTGTGTGTGTGTGTATACATATTCAAAAGTACATGTAAGAACACAAGCGTGTCTAATACAAGCTTCGCACCTCTGAAACTCATGAGTGCAAAGTCTAGAAAAACCATCTTCCTGTCATCTTTGGCTTGGACATGTGCTGTCGCACAGTGGATAGGCATTGTTGAGGAGTCTTGCTGAGTCCTCAGGGAAGCTCTCCAAAGTCCCAGATCTCCTTCAGGAAGCCTCCACTTGGGTGATACAGGCTGATTTTTATCCCCTCTCCTCCACCCCTAAGCTTTTAAAGAGAAGAGGAAAGCACAGGAGAGAAGAGGGAAGGAAGGGGAAGAGAGAATAGAAGAACAGGCACTATCACTATTTATAAAGATAGCAGCATCACAGTTTCCATGTTGAAGACCTGGATCCCAGTGTGGGGGCATGGCAGATGTTGGAGGATCTGATGCAGAGGAGTTTGGGATGCCGGCTTCCTCCTCTTCTGCTTCCTGGTTGCAAGGTCTTTAGTTCTGCCCCACTGCAGGCCCCTACACTGATGACCACCTCAGCCCAAGCCCTAAGGGATAATTCTGCTATCAAATGTCCAAACTCATAAGCCAAAATAACCCTGTTTCTTGTATAATTTGATCATCTTGTCACAGTAGCGGGAAGCTGTCCACAATAACAGGACCCTCTTACTTTTATGGAGGTGGGAGAGCCAGTCCCAGCTTATGTCTTCCTTGGGTTGATTTCATTCTCCATGCAGGAATGTGGAGGTTTGGAATTTCTCTTTTATATGAAGAACAGTTTTTGTGATATATTATTTGTAAAGGTACATACTTGTCTTCCTGGAATTGAGAATGTATAAATTGCATTGCCTTGATTTGTCCTAACGTATTGTATTAAGGGAAATCAGAATGTTGCCAAAATGCTTAGTAAATTCTAAAATTAACAACACCTTAGACATCTGCAAGTGACTTCTGTTTTCTTTTTCTTTTCTTCACTCCTTTCCCTGCCTCTTCTCCCTTACTTTCTCTGTCTTTTCTTCTTCCTCCTTTCCTTCCCCATGTTCCTCCTCCCCCTCCTCCTCCCTTTCCCTATCCTCCCCCTCCCCCCTCCTCCTCCCCCTCCTCTCCCTTTTCTTTCCCCCTCCTCCTCCCCTTCCCTATCCTCCTGCTCCCCCTCCTCCTCCCCTCCCCGTGCTCCTCCTCCTCCTCTCCCTTTTCTTTCCCCCTCCTCTTCCCCTTCCCTATGCTCCTGCCCCCCTCCTCCTCCTCCCCTCCCTGTGCTCCTCTTCCCCCTCCTCTCCCTTTTCTTTCCCCCTCCTCCTCCCCTTCCCTATCCTCCTCCTCCCCCTCCTCTCCCTTTTCTTCCCCCCTCCTCCTCCTCTTGCTCATCCTTCTTCTCCTGCTTCAGACTATGAGTGGCTTCCTCTAGCCCTGGGGATGAAGTCGTTTAACTCTGTCATTGTCATATTCCACTCCCATGACCAGACCCTCCTCTGCTCTGCTTAGGCCTCTGCCCATGGCTTCAGACTCACCTTCTGTACTATGGTCTCAATATCTGCCTTCCTTCCAGATCCACTCTTTCTTCAGAGTCCCCCCCACACACACACACCAATGCCACTGCCCTGGGCTCAGTCCCCTAGCTTTTGCAATGCAAGCATGTAATGGGGACCATGCCCCTCGGCACCCAGACCCTCCTTGTACACTGAGAGGTAGTTTTGGCATGGAAGAGACAACTCAGACAGGAAAGTGCTTGCTGCATAGCATGAGGACTGGAATTTGGATTCTCAGAACCTCATAAAGCTGAGTGTGTTGCTGTGTGCCCATTCTTCCAGTGCTGGGATGTAGAGGCAGAGGGATCTCTGGGCCTCAGAGGCCAGCCAGCTTAACCAAATGTAAGCTCCAGGTTCTGCATGATCCTGTCTCAAAAATAACATGAAAGAGTGGACAGCTGGATCAGTAGGTAAAGGTGTGTTCTACCCTGCCTGATGACCTGGTGTGAGGATAGAACCAATTACAAGTTGTCTACTAACCTCCTTATTTGTGTACACACACACACACACACACACACACATACACACACACACACACACAGAATGAATTGTAAACCTGTTTTTCCTGCTGGCCACTTAGTTCCCAACAATAATGACTCTGACACTACTTATTTATTAATAAATGCCTTGGCTTCAAGTTTTGGCTCTTCTCCGTCTAGATCATAACTTCAAAAAATATCCCATTGATTTTTAGGTATGTTCTGCCACATGGCTGGTTACCTGTGTCAAGAACCATGTGTCTAGCTAGTCACATCTTCTGTGGGTGAATTTCCTGTGCCTGGCTCTTTCTCAGAATCCTTTCTGCCTCCCAGATGTCCCATCTCCTATTTCCTGTCTAAGCCACAGGCCATGAGATTTATTATTGACAGGTGCTACATCCATACAGACAAAAGGTATTATCTTTACAGCAGGTAAGCTGGTTTTTCATGGACAGTGGAAGTGCCCGCACTCTGGATCTGTTTGTAGGAACCTCAGCGCCAGCTTTGACCGAGATATGACTGTAGCCACATGAACTCTCTTCCCCCACCTCCTCACTGTAAAGCAAAGTTAGTTATTTGCACCTCCCCAGTGGAAACCCAGAACATGTCCACTAGCCTAAAAATGTTTAATTTTAAAAATCTTTAAGATGATCCCCTCAGAATAACAGTTGGGTTTTCCCAGGTATGCACAAGTAGGCCAGCGTCATCATCACCAGCATCCTTGCTCCTGATCTAGGCTTCTGTAAGTGCAGGATGCACTAACCTGGGTGCTTCTCTGATGCTGCACCTTCTCAGGACAGCTAGATTTAAGAGACCTCCCTCATAGCCTGTCCTGGGGCTGGTGCCTGCAGGGAGAAATGAGAGAACCCTTTCTTGGGTTGTCACCCAACAGCAAACGACACTTCTCAAACAAGAGAGTAGGTAAGAGCCACACAGTGAGACCCCCATATCAACACAGCTCTTCTGAAGAGAGGGCATTGCTGGCAAAGAGAGCACACTGTTTGACACAGCTGATGAGGGACGTGAAAGTTTTCTACAAGGCTCTGGCTCCTGCTCAGCAGAAAACCTTTCTTACCCTTTTCTCAGACTAGATGCCCCACATCTGTGATGATCATCCGCCAGTGATCGAGTCGATGCCTCGAGTTGATGACTGAAGAAAACTAGGCAATATATAGCTGTCAGAGAGGCAGGAGACAGGTAGTCCAGATGGGAAGACCATGGTCAGAGACTACAACCTTCATGACTTGGTGTACATTAAGGTTTGGAGGATATAGAGCAGACCAGACCAGACCAGACCAGAGGAGAGCAGAGGAATTGCAGGAGTGACTGAGGGCAGGAAGAAAAGTGGACTGATGGGAGTGAGGAGGGCATCTGACCACCATGTCCTTCCCACAGGAGCACTGGCTCCATCCAGCCCACTCCTGATTAGCCCAACATGAAGACTTCATCTAGCATCCAAAGGAAACAGGCTTACAGTGTTGCATCTCTGCAGTCATCTCGAGCAAGCCCCAGCAGCAGCACTTTCTCGACTCCTGCGTCTGCCTCCTTGAGCCTGGATTTAATCATAGACTAAAGGTGACTCCCTTGGGAGGTCAGTCATTATACTAATGATCCCACATGACGAGAACCCGAGCATGCGTGCAGTGAAATATATGAAAAAATAAATAAAAAACATTAATATTTTATTAACCACCTTTAAGACCTACTAGAATAGAGTGTATTACACCAGTAATAAAAGGGATCATAACATTACAGAAACAGCAGTAAAAACAATTGCCTTCATCCATTGCAGGAGGTTTCAGACAGGAGCCCCGGATGGCCACCTACTGCACAGGGTTCTGTTATTATAGCCAATGGATGGGCACACCAGGGAGGCCTATGCCTGGGACAGCTCCCTAGCCCTGTCTGCTCAGGCTGGCTAATGCTCCTACTCTCTGGAACCCTCTGCTAGCCTGTTTCCTAGCCTACCCTCCCCTTCCCTCCCCAAATCTTAAATGTTCTCTTCCTACCTTCAG